>CM067375.1:10788720-10861220 GCA_034401795.1 Chaetoderma sp. LZ-2023a
ACACCTATTGTAATGGGCTTCTCACGGGTTAGTGATTCGACAATTTCCTTGTACAACACGGCTCAGAATATACCCAAGACATCGGTCTAGCATAATATAGAGACAAACCTTCTGAATACTGGGTGTGCTACGAAACCATTCTTCTAGACCCCTTTTGAAAATTGGCTCCCGAACTATTCCCATGATGTCCCAGAAACCTGCGTGAATAATCCTCTTTGTTGACGTGGTTGTTTTGATTTTCTTTGTCCTCGGAAGATGCTGGAGGTTTCCACATCATGGATTCTTGTTTGGATTCAAGATCTGGTAATAGCCAGAAGCCCGATGTTCCATCCAGATGGTGGCCAGAACTCCTGGGTGGAATGTAGAATGCCGCTTAGCCCATGTGGATTATAACCACAGTTAAAATACATAACATTGGCCACTTTTAGCTATGACATCACTAGCCATGCTTCGCCCACGAGTTTCCAGTGTTGGGTGGGTGGGTGGGTGGGCGGGAGCAGAAGCTGAACTCCTGATCTTCACGTCCAGAAAACTATGCAGCTAAGCTGTAAGCCTATACGGCTGCAACAGCGACCCGTCAAATTAGGTTCAAAATATTCAACAGAATGTTTCGTAAATCGTAAAGACAGGAATTCGACAACTGACAGACTTTTAAAAGTTCATGACAGACGTAGCTACGTCACTCAGTATGTGTTTGACTGAGATGTCAGCCAACAGGTGGCGCAATTAAATATGACGTCATATGCTTGAGTGACAGCTTGGATTTATCAATGTCCTTTTATCACGGGTTTGACGAACATGATCAATGAGCAGATGTATATATATATCTGGCATCAAAATCAAATACGTCACAATTTAAACTGACGTTAAATTGTGACGTATTTGATTTTGATGCCAGATGCTGGAGTGACAGATCGGATCCCACCATTGAAAATAAACGTCCAACGCCGCGAGTCATAGTCCACCTGAGGTAGGTTGTTTCTTTATCAATAAGTTTGATTCAGAAAATATTGACTTATACAAATATTCGGAGCATTACGGTACTTGGTATTGATCGGGAATCGATTCCCGGTAAATGTCAGAAAATATTGACTCAGTGTGTGCGGCAGTGTTATGGAGCACCAATAAGAATGGATGTGCAATTTAGCCGGGTAGGTATACCACAGTCGAGTATTAGTCAAATATGCTGCTTAGCGCCACCGCCGGTTGTGGGTTCGATTCCCCTTCAATGCATCATTATCGGGTACCAAGACAATGGTGTTCTCAATATTCGACCCATTGCTTTTGGTGCTGTGGATTTTGCGGGTCTGTTTCAAAGGTTTAATGTACGAAAACTAATCAATAAATTCATTCTCAAAATGTACAGCCATCGAATGATGTTAACGTTGATGACCGGGAGTCATGGATTTGTGATTGTGCTGTGGTCACGCCCTCAAAATGCTATTCCATGTTTGAATCAGTCTTAAAGAATTGACGAATCCATGTTTAGCTATGCCCCGCCCTTCTCTAGCTACGTTTTGCCCGTGTTTGGGATCGACCAATCTCTGCACTCACTGAATGTCAGTTATAAGCTGTTGAAATATTTTGAAACTAATTTGACTGGGTGCTGTTGCTTCCTATTCATCAACAGCGCCCAGTCGAATTAGTTTCAAAATATTCAACAGCATGTGTATTAAATAGTAAAGACATACAATTCGTACAACTTGACGGAAAATTAAGTGTTTATGACGCACATAATCACGCCATTCACGGGCGTACTTGATTATGACGTCAGCATACACGTGAGGTAGTTGATTTTGACATATGATTGATCGATAAAGTGGATTCATCATTTAGCATTGATCATTACAAATACTTATTTTTAGCATAAAACGCAGCATAATTATTTTGCATTGTATTGATTTTATTAAGCAGAAAATATATCAGACAATGTATTAGATAATAGGTGATAATTATGCAACAAAGTATAAACATAAACAACCTACTTTATAAGCATTTAAAATGCAGCGACAATTACAGCTGTTCAATAGTTACAACGCAGTTAACGCTATTTACTGGGCTGGTCGTGGACAAATACTTGCCCAATTGGCCCGGTTTTGGCTCAGTACCGGCCCAGCAACTCGCGTTATCAGGAAAGCGTATAGAACAGGGGTTACTCTCCCATTCAACCTCGCAATCGCAACAGGTCAACGCCAGTCCAATGAATGAATCCTAGTTTATCTGTTCCACGCCCATCTATAGCTAAGCTCCGCCCATGCATTTACGCCTGCTGTGGTCGATTTATCTACTTTGAATCTGAATTCCCAGAATCCTAATTTCATGGTAAATATGGTACATGTGTTTTAAGACTGGTGTTCCTGTTGGTGGTTCTTATCGGGATCTAGCTCGCCATCGTCCCAACCCGCGTACCGACCGACCGGGATCTTCCTTCTAGCGGAAATAGATGGAATGGATGACACAATGCTGTATTCTCTTAATGATGACTCGTTTACTGAACTTTCTTAATCCTATAGTTTACACATATAATTCCAAATTCTAGTCACGTGTCGCTTACCTATTCTAAACCTATTCTCTTTAACTACAATGGATTCCTAAGAGAGAAGTATTCTAATAAAACATAACAACGTTAACCTTACGTTCTTCTCTCTCTAACTGACCAGCCAGCTAACTACATAGCTGACTATCTCACTACCCACCAGCTGTCACTAGCGGTCAGATACCGCCGTCTACGTCCGTCCGAGTCCGTAACAGTAACTCTCACTAACTGTATTTGTCTAACTCCCTGTCTAACTGTCCGTCGTCAACATTTGTCCACTCTTAAATATGATATTGTCGTTATGTCAACAAATGTGTGTGTAGTAAGTGATGGCGTGTCTGTGCGTGAATGTGGCCCAGGAGTATAATTAACTAATTTAATAACTAATAATGATTAAGGTATATAATACAATCGTATAACAGCCTATTATAACATGGTTACATTGAATTACAGGAGTTATACTCTTCACGTGCCCATTCTGACTAATAACTGATTGTTCCATTGTGGGCGTGCCGATTAATAGTCTATGCATATATTTGTCCATTTATTGCTGTAAGGCTCGCGGCCTGTCAGTTCTAGTTTGTCACGTGTCACTGGACAGCGTATTCCGTAGTCGTGTCGCCGCGTGTGCGTGTCTGGGCGTGACTATTGTCAAGCGTATGCATGCGCTCGTGTGTACGTTCCTGATACGGATGCGTCCGTGTGCGCATGTGTCTCTACGCCCGTCCATTTGTGTTGGTGTGTCTATGTGGGTGTGTCCCTGTACTATATAACTATACAGCTAACCTATTATTATTACAAAGATATATATATATATATATATATATATATATATATATATATATATATATATATATATATATATATATATATATATATATATATATATATATATATATATATATATATATATATAAGCAAAATATGTTAATATAAGTTCTAAGATAAAAAATGTACATGTCTAAATGATCTAAGGGCTATGATTTAAGCTTACTGGCTGTAGGCATAAAGATCGGATTGTTTGGGATATCTATTTAATCAATATATGAAATATAGTGAGGTATGGTGAAATTTACCAGGACTCAGGACTCATACAGTTGGTTAGTTTCTGAATGAGATTGATATGGAAGTTGTTTACAATGTGGTATACGGTTATACAATCATTATATGAACCTGCCTCGTGTACAGGATGACGATCTGCCGAACTTCGTCATCCATAGAAGGATTTAAAGTACATACCCGAGCAGTTAGGCAAACATTGATGTAATAAATAACTACTTTTATTAGCGCACTATCTCCATTATTATATGGCATTGCAAATTTAAATTGGCTACACCTATCAAGCCAGACAAAATTAGTAAAATCGTTAATCTTTTTAAAGAGCGATTGTCTCTCGTGATCGTAATGTGGACATTCTAATATAAAGTAGTTCGATTATATTCTGGTTGCAAAGCTTACGGAAGCGTAGATGAGCTGGGATTGCTAGCGTTTTGTGCCTATCTACATCAATTTGTACGGTGTGTGCACTTATCCTGAGTTTTGTAAAGTTTCTGTGTTTTGTGAAATTCTTTTCAAAATGAATATAATTTTCAATGGCAAAGTTGTGTTTGAATATTTTATAATGTCTGTCCAAGGCCGTGTTCTCACTAGAGACTTAACCGACGTAGCCCAATACTGAGGTATGGCGTTATTCCCGATTAACTCTCCAGTGAGAACACGGCCTTAATTTAGATCCAGAGTTAGAGCTTAATGTTCTGTTAGTGTTAATGTAGTTTCGCCAATTATCAACATACCTTTGATGTACAGATTTGCTCCAAAAAAAAATTATTTTATGTTTATATTTTGAACCCTGGTTATGCCGTACTTCAAAGGACTGGCATATAGGTTACGGATATAAGTAGCCCAGTTGTTCGTTTTACTATGCATGGAAATACAGGAAATGTAGATCTGGTACGCAAAAGATGATGGGTCTCAGGGCATAAGTTAGGATTTGATATTTGTATAGCATGTATTGCTGCGCACATTATAAATTGTATATATGTCATCAAAAATGTATCTGCCCTGTAGGTGGAGCTTAGAATACACCTTCCGTATCCTCTGCGTGTCGTAAGAGGCGACTAAAGGAGGTAAGGGTGAGGTAACCCTGACAGAAACCTCGAGTGCTGAAGACGGAGGTTCCAGGCCGCACGGCGTTCTCTAATAAACCATGGATCCACGCACTTAACGCTTGTGATCATGTCGATAGTCACTTACAGGACTGGCGGTATGATCAGCGAACGAAAAGAAGAAGATAAAAAATGTATAGCAATTAATTCTTTCACCGATAAATTCCCTGTGTCTCAATCTCAATGCAAACAAACAGGGAAGCTGTTGAATATTTTGAAATTAATCTGACTGGAAGCCATTGCTGCCTAAGGCAGCAATGGCTTCTAATCAGATTAATTTCAAAATATTCAACAGAATATGCTATACATGTATATAGTACTTAAAGAATTTACCCTTTCAGGGATTTGTCGTTCAACGGTTTAATAATAGAGCTTAAGAAAATCAAAAATAAAATTGCAATCCCGTACAAATTTTGCATAGCAGATACAGCTATGCGTGTTGCAGAATGCATAGCAACTGCCTAAATATGTGTAGCAAATTGAGATGTGACACCAGATAAATTATGCGCTGGGTCTTGACCTAAAATTCTAAGCCAATATTTGGCAGATCTCGGTATAAGATTAACCACGAAAGCTCGCCTCTTACCGCTGCAATAGTATCTGTTGAACCCGAGAAGGTATTTGCAAAAGTTCACTAATACCTTTTCACCAGGAATTTTCTCAGCAAGATTGTGCTCATTTAGGCCATTTATAAAGAAGTGACACCGGATTGCACTACAGTAGCCATGAATAGAGATAATTATGGATTGACCCAATATATATGCACTGTTGACTCTACTCTTAAAAGAGCTTTAGACGCGTAGGCCGTATTCTCACTAGATAGTTAATCAGTAATAACGCCATACTTCAGTAGGGCGTTATTCCGGATTAAGTCTCTACTGAGAACACGGCCGTAGTCCCTAAGTCCCCATCTATCAATATTGTCGCAGTACTATAGACAATAAACGTATATTTTCAACAGGTGGCATGCCAGTATAATAGCCACACGAATGCGGTGTTTATTTATGTATTTATTACACGGCGTATACAGATGTGATTTAGAGGTCCATAATCGACAAGTTCTACAAGCTTTCGGCAAAACATATATTAATCTTCGTCGTTCGCCAAAACATATATTAATTTCCGCCATTCAGTCTTCCGTTGCATAATTTGTGGATCTTGTCGTTCATCGCATGCTACAGTCACACTCATTTTCACGGCTCTGTACCTTGGTAATAAGGACTTGGCCTGCACGTGTAGATCCAGAACTGTATGAGAGAAAACGAAGAGCTACGATAATCATATATTGTGTATAATTACACCCTTCCTGCGCGCATACACGCACATACGCACAAGCACGTGGATCCATGTATGGTCAGGTAAACTAATAAAAAGAACTAATACACACGCACGCACGCACGCACGCACGCACGCACGCACGCACGCACGCACGCACGTACGCACGCGTACGCACGAGCGCGATGGAGGAATTCAGATTTAGCTATACCGGGCCCATATCTAGCTAAACTCCACCAACGCGGAGACCGTGTTCGGGTCGATGGACCCTGCACTCTGATTCTCAATTTCCAGAAAACAATACAGGTAAGCTATTCAATATTTTGAAAATAATTTGACTGGGCGCTTTTGCTGCTAAGATTTATTTCGTTTTATTACATCTAGACACATAAATTAAGCATCTAGAAGAAGACACGTTTACCAATTTTATTTATGGTGTGAATATGCACCTTAATAGCTCAGCTTACCTGGACAGTTATCTTGAAATTTAGATTCCCAGATTTCATGTTTCAATTTTCAATACCCGTAAAAAAGGGATCTTAGCTAGAAATGGGCGGAACATATGTAGAAATTAATCCGTCTACTGGTCACGCCAAATAGAATCATAATCGCTTGCTCACAAAGACACACATGTTCTCTTTCAAGCAGACGTAACGCCGGGTATCCTTTAACTTATTTGACAGTCAACGTAATCCTACTTGGTCAAAACCATTCCATGTCTTGAGGAATATACATTTGCAGGCCACAATCATGCTATTTTTGAAAATTTACCAATGGAATGACTGGCTCTGCAACAGAGTCAGTTGTTCCAGTGATAAATTGTCAAAAATACTCTTCTCTTGGACTGCTAATGGAGACTGACGAAGCGAAAACTGAAGTTTCTTGACCATAATCGGTTAACGGTTATGTCGGCAAAAAACTACCTCTGTACTGGTCTTGAGGAATGTCCGTCCATTTGCAGGACAACAGAACACTATAATTGTAAAGTGCAATGGTAAATTTTCAAAAAATAGTTTTCTCTTGTTCTGGATTAGAAAATTGGCCATTAAAGGGTTAATTGATACGATCAGTATTTTCAGCATTCTAACCTTTTATCACTCGAATTTGTTCAAGTTTTGATTTTCTCATAGAAAATGTCCATTAGCAGACTATTTTTGAAATTTTTCCACTGAAATGACTGGCTCGGTTACCGAGCCGGTCATTGCAGTTGTAAATTTTCAAAAATAGTATTGTCTTGCTCAGCAAATGGACATTTCTCAAGACCACTGCAAAGGCCGTTTTATGACTGATATGTATGTCAAAGTGTCACAGCGGTACTGATATATGAAGGGTTTAATACTTACCTTATCTATCCATCCATTCAGATTATTGTACTGGTTGGTACTCGCATCAGTATAGCCGCCTACATGCAATGCCGGTAGTACCTGCTTTACATTCCCTGGAAGATTAACATAAAGTATATATTAATATATAATAATAGCATGCCACTTGCCCTGTAGGTGGGGCTTAGAATACACCTTCCGTATCCTCTGCGTGTCGTAAGAGGCGACTAAAGGAGGTAAGGGTGAGTTAACCCTGACAGAAACCTCGAGTGCTGAAGACGGAGGTTCCAGGCCGCATGGCGCACTCTAAAAACCATGGATCTACGCACTTAACGCTTATGATCATGTCGATAGTCACTTACAGGACTGGCGGTATGATCAGCGAACGAAAAGAAGAAGATAGCATGCCACTATTGTTTAGACGCGACTCACAAATAGAATAGGGTGGTCCGGCTGCTGACTGAATAATAATAGAGTGTTTAAAATGGTCTGAGTTTGTAACGTATTAATCATTTCTGTTTTGGTACGATAATAGTATGTAAATAGATGTAATAATTCTCGGCTGTATGTGTAATTGTGTATACAATAAACGCCGCATGCGTGTAGCTGACGAGACACGCGTTGTAACGTATGTAACGTGTCTTGTAAGCTAACTACTTACAGGCCTCCTTATATAGAAATATCGACGTCATTTTGCTAAGATGTGTATGTGACTAAATCTCGGTGTTATTTCAGATATGAAACTGGAACATTGTGTAACTTCTAGCTTACAGTTACATTGTTAGACGAGACAAACCTGTTTATTTCAATTTTCTTTAATAAACACGAAAAATACCCAGCTACGGAAGACCAAACAAGGACAAAGAGCGTTTCAATGTAGAAAAATGATCAGCAGAATATGTTGGGACTAATTTGACTTAAACAAGGTTTATTTTTTAGTCTATGTGGGAGCACAATAAGACATGTCTTATGAGCGTGTCTCCCACTTACATACAAATATATTCCATTAAATAACGCAAGAGGCGGAATAATAATATTGCCAACTGTCACAACAGTAATAACAACAATAACATTATTATTATTATTATTAATAATAATAATAATAATAATAATAATAATAATAATAAGAAGAAGAAGAAGAAGAAGAAGAAGAATAAGAAGAGGAAGAAGAAGAGGAAGAAGAAGAAGAAGAAGAAGGAGGAGGAGGAGGAGGAGGAGGCGGAAGAGGAGGAGGAGGAGGAGGAGGCGAGATGTTGTAGGTAGCCTAATGATGACGGAATAAAATCTTCGGGAGAAGGAGAAAAGCATGGTTTGACGAATCACATGGCGGTATTAGGAGAAAGGAGCTCGATGTGCTGTAGTCACCGGCGCTGGTCCACACTGCATGGCCATCCGGAAACTTCCGCGGCTATGGATTTGTCGACACAATCCATGAGTGGTGTTTGAAATTACTGTAGGTCATTTAAACCGACAGGTGTCAGTAATATATTGACATAGAATGGTGGAAACCGGGATGTTTAATTCTACATCAACGTCAGCACGGCCATATAGAAGTTGCTGAATGGTTAGGGTTGTTGAGGAGATTTGGTTGGAGGCAAGCGCCTTTACAAAGGTGGGTTAGAAAGTGGTCAGTAAAAAAGGTAATGTTTAACAGATTCATCAGGATGTCCGCAGGCACAGCTGGCAGAGTCAGAGAGGAAGTTATCAAATAGATGTCTATTTAATCCACTACATCCATTACGAAGCCTACTTAAACATATGTTAGCCACTCTTGAGCCGACGTAATACCACGGAGGGGGACTGGGAATACGGGACATTGCTCTTAGTTTGGTCTTGAATTCCGGTAAGGTATTAGACATAGTGACAGGGGCTGGAAAGGTGCTCCAGGCACGTACTGTTGCTGGGAAAAACGACTCGTGATAGAGATCCGTTCGACATCTAACTGGGGTGAACGAATTCGAGCGTCGGATATTGTAGGGATTACGTGCTAGTATCAGTGGAGGGAGGCACTCAGTCAAGGCCTCGCTCGTCATCCCATTGGCAATTTTGTAAAACATGACTAGTCTGTGAATTTCTCGTTGGTGGGAAAGTGTTTCTATGCCAGTTTCTATATACAAATCTTCGATGTGGGCACTACGTGTCACTCCACTAATTGTCCTAAGAGCATCCTTTTGTACGTCTTCTAGTCTGTTAACAAGATGTTGAGTTAAATTATCCTAGACAGGATCTGCATATTCCAACGATGGCCTAATAAAGCTCTTATACATGGTTTCGAGACATTCGCGGTCTAAGATATATTTTAGTCCTTTGAGTAATGAAGGCTTGAGCTGGACATTTGCTATTATACTTTCCACATGGATGTGCCAATGAACGTTATTGTTGAACGTGATACCAATGTGTTTATGATGGGTGGCTGAAATTATTTCAGAATTTTTGAAATTTATTGGAAAAACGGTAGAATCTTTGCGTAGAGAAATAAATAGGGGCGTTCTTTTGGAAGCATTAAATTCGACTAGCCATGTGTTTGCCCAATGGGGCATTACTTGCAGAACATGGTCGACAGATGGTGTGTGGTCTTCTAAGTTATCCGACATCACATAAAGGCATGTATCACCAGCAAATAGTCTGATATTGTTTAGTATGTCATTGGGCATATCATTAATACATACTAAGAAAAGTAGTGGCCCAAGAACGGAGCCCTGTGGCACACCATCATGTAATCGAAGCAACGTAGATTCGTAACCATTTATAACTACTCGCTGGTAGCGATTATGAAGGTAACTTTCAAACCATAAAAGTAGATTTCCAGCGATGCCAAATTGTTTGAGCTTCTGTCGGAGGCCACGATGCCACACTCGGTCAAATGCTTTCGATATGTCGAAAAATAAGAACAGTACTTCCTTTTGTTCATCTAGAGCTTTGGCGATATCTGTATATATTCCTAATAGTTGATTTACTGTAGAATGTGAAGGAAGAAAGCCATACTGATATGGAGTAATGCTATCTCTAATGTGGTTGTAAACGTATTTAAAAACAGTTCTTTCCATGACTTTGCTAAGACAACTCAAGAGAGATATTAGGCGGTAGTTTGTGCACGAGTCCCCTTCCCCCTTTTTAAAAATTGGAGTTACATTGGCAATTTTCCAGGAGGTGGGGGAATTTTGAAGTTATGAGTGAGTAATTAAAGAAACGTGCTAGAATCGGAGCTAGAATTTCTTTACTCATGATTAATAGTTTAGGACTTAGTCTGTCGGGACCGACAGCCTTTGAGGTATCCAGTTTAGAAAGTATATCTAGAATGTCTTGAGTCGTTATTGTGATCATATTTAAAAAGTGTTATGTATATAGGGAGAAAGGGGGTAATTCCACATTTGACTCCTCAATTGTCGCAATACTTGAAAAATAGTGATTTAAAAGATTAGCCTTTTCAATAAAGTCATAGGTAAATGCGCCGTCACCACGTTTTAAGGGGGGTATATCGCCAAAATTGGAGTTAGTATCAAACAAAAATGACTCGCTCAACTTCCACCACAATTTGGAACCTGTGCGTCCATTTTTAATTTGTTCTGCCAGTTTGATTTTGAATTCTTGTTTGGCTGTCCGAACTAAGGTGTTGACCGAATCTCTTTGTTTCTTAAAATTTGCAAGGTCCTGTTCTTGTTTGGTTTTCCTTGATTTCTTATACAGTTTTTCTCTAATTCTCATCTCGTGTCTAATTTTGCTAGACATCCAGGCTTTATCATCTGGGTGGATTGTGACTGATTTGTATGGTATGCTATCATTGGCTGCATTAGTAATATTTGTAGTAATGGTTTGGCACCAGCTATCGACGTCATGCTCGTCGGAAAGGGTATTCCACGGAGCATTAGATATGTGGTTTCTAAATTTCACCCACTCAGCCTTTGCGTAATCCCATATATGGCGCTTGTATGATTTCCGTTTGGATATGCAGGTTGTTATGGTCATATGTACTGGGGTATGATCGCTACAAAAAGGTGCAAGAACGTCCCTATCTTTGACAAGCCTAATATAGTTAATTATAATAGGGTCAAGTAATGTATTCGAAATAGGGCGGGTTGGTTCTGTTATTCGCTGATAAAAGCCAAAACTGGTAATAATATCGCGTAGGTAGTGGTTTGTCGTACTAAGATCATCATTTAGGTCCCCCAGTAGAAGACTGTTTTTATTCGGGTTTAAATCGCGGACGTTTTCTATGTTATCGGAAATGATTTGCCATTTATCGACATCAGTATTGGGTGGTCGATAAATTACACACATTAGCATCTCTGGTCGATCATAAATTTCTATCCAGATCATTTCAATACTAGTAGATTCATATTCAACACGGCGAGAAGGGCCGATGTTATTGGCTATATAGACGCATACTCCGCCCCATGCTTGCTGACGGTCCCTTCGATATGGTTCTTGGAAGCCTTGAAGTGTAATAGTGTCATTGTTTACGTTTTGTGTAAGGTGGCTTTCTGTGATTGCAATGATGTTAAAATTAGACATGTTTGCTTGGACAAGATGGCTTTTATCTTTGAGAGCGCAAACATTAAGATGGACAATAGAGAGATCACTACTGTATATGGGGCAGGGATTAGACCCTACATCGCCTGCTAATGAAAGGAGCATGTACATTATTATCATTATATTAGTCACATTATTCAGGTAGTACAGAGGACAAGATAGTAACTGGGCAATGTAAATTGCGAGAGAGACACTTACAGTTCTCCATGCGTTCGGTGATATATTTTGGGGACCTATGGATTTTGGAGGGTGGCAGTCAAACATACCTATAGCCGCACGGTAATGAGATCATTATTCATTGTCAATTATGTATCTATTCCAAGGCCATATGCACGTGCGGTAGAATAAGAAACATAAGCGCAGGTGAAAAGCACAAAGAGCTCCAAAGATAATAACAAGAAAGTGTTGAAAATTAAGAAAGAAAAAGAGTAGAAGAACGGAATACAGAAAGAGATAATATATACAAGACATTGTAAAGTTCTAGTATCTACAGAAGAAGCGTTTTGGGACGGTTTGGGCCTGTCTACAGAGGGCACCTTGTGGTCAATCAAAATTGATTTCTAAAGATAGTAGTCAGTGAATAAAAAACGCACACTCTGCAACTGATGGCGGCTCGTCTGGACGTGTTTGCTTACAGCACACGACCTGAGGAACCACCATTTTGGACTTTCGGGTTGATGTCAGCTGTAGACAGGCTCGACTAATTAAGTAGATTGTAAAATCAATAAAAACACACGCACGGCATGCGCATACACCTACCGACACACTCACTCACGCACGCACACGAACCCACCCACGCACACGAACCCGCCCACGCACCCACACCCACACGCGACCGCACGCACACACACCCACAGGCGCACGCACGCACACACACACACACACACGTTTGATATGGCTTTAAGGGCGGTCCACGGCCCGTCGCATCAGTTCCGAGCGATGGCCGCACGACAGCCCCTAGGGAACACTCCTCCCGACAGCTATACGAATTGGTGAATGAATGAACCAATGAATGAATGAATGAATCTCAGCTTTGGGCTAATTGCCCTTGCAATTATAGTTTATTATTATTGCATTGCGGAAAATAGTTGCTATTAACATAATCGATCAAAAATACAAATATATATATATATACATATACATACATATACACACACATACACACGTACACACATACATATACACATATACATATAAAATTTGACTGTAAGCTGTTGTTGCCTAAGATGTTGTATTCAAAGTAAACCCTACCATCACTGAAGGGGACGTTGGAAACACTGGCTTTTGAAGTAACGGAATAACTTTGGGATGATTGGCAACTAAGGGAATTATACCGTCCCTGACCTCTTAACGGCTGAACGGAGAGGAGGGAAGCACTTGAACTAATGGTAGAGAAAAAAGATAGAGTTTCATGAACCACTGACAAACAATCAACTAAGAACTTTTGTTGAGCTGTACAAAGCAACCATCTTCATAAAAACAAAATGTACTGAAAACGGTCAATGGTGATCGGGAGCTATGGCAGCAACGGACCTTTCCATTTTTCACTATTCCCGGACCATCTCTAGCTATGCTCCGCCCACAACTCGGTCATGTTGGGATCGATCGATCCCTGAACTCCCTGACAATCAATTTCCAGAAAACTATACAGGTAAGCTATTGAATATTTTGAATCTAATTTGACTGGAGGCCGTTGCTGCCTATGGCAGCAACAGCGTCCAGTCAAATTAGTTTCAAAATATACAACAGCATGTTTATTAAATAGTAGAGACATACAATTCGTACAGCGTTTCGGGCGATTAAGAGTTAAAGCAGGGCCATATAGAATCATTTATAACCTAATGATTATGACGTCATCCTACAGGCCGCTTAGCTGCTTATGACGTCATATGACGTTAGATTGATAAATGGAAACTCTGGAAAGGTGAATCATTCATTCCTATAGGTTCTGGTCGAGCAGTGGACAATTTTAATATCCTGAAGCGGGACACATACATGGAGGTGTGAGGAACTCGAAACCCAACTCAGATCTGATCAGCATTTTGATGCATGGGCTTCATACACCTTCGAAGGTTCCAGAAGCATGAACACATGCGTGCGTGCGGATTCATCGTCATCCACTCATCCAAGTTCTTAGAAAGCGTCATGGGTGCCACACATGTGGCGATTATGCTGATGTATTCATGCAAACTGTGAGTAGTCATTTTGGAGATCACACCACAAGAGTTGGTGTGGTGTTTGCTTGCTCCATTCGGGAAGACTCCATCAAGGCATTAACCCAGTCAAGGCAAGTGAGTCAGTAGAGGCTAATTTCCATTTCCTCTGTCAATCACATGACATCACTATGCGTCGTGTAGGATGACGTCATAATCTTTACGTCACAACTCATTCGATTTACTCCGTATTAAACGCTTAATATTCCGACACGTTTTACGAATTGTGTGTCTTTACGATTTAATAAACAATCTGTCGATTATTTTGAATCGAATTTCATTGGGCGGTGTTGCTGCCATTGGCAGCAGAAACAACACGTTAAAGTAGTCTCAAAATAGTCAACAGCTTACATGTAAAGTTTTCTGGAAATTTATAGCCAAGGAGTTCAGAGATCGATCGATCCCAAGACGGGCGAGGTGTGGGTGGAGCTTAGATAGAGATCGGCAGGGCATAGCTAAAACTGGAAAGGTCCATCCGCAAGTTCGTCGAGAGACAGCATGTCCGCTTCCACGGGTTTTGGAGCCAGTTCTTTGCTTTGGATCCGAACACGGCCATTCTTATTCAGTCCTTATATCCGAATTCACCACGGAAACTGGTAACGATCTACCAGAACACCATAAGCTGGGAAAAGAAGGTGGATTCTCACGTGTTACAGATGCGAGGGCAACCAGAGGAGACGAAGTCAGACTGCATGGCCACCATGGAGAGGAAGAAACCGGGCTATTACTCCATTCATATGGGCCAGTCAGTGAAGGATACAGAAGAGTGCTAGTTAGTGTTGGGAATTGGTACCATTTTTGTGATCGATGATTGGTTTTATATACTAACCGATGATCAACTAATGATTGATCATAACAGGTTACCATTTTTATCCATTTTCAATGCAGTAATTATAGCATGTTCAAGGATCTTCTTCTTCTTCTTTTCGATCGCTGGTATCACACTTGGAGAGCCGTTCCCAAGATATATTCAGGGATAATTACCGCTTTCATAACCAAGTCGCAGGTATGACAGATTCTAAATAATTTAGGAAATAATATGTTGAATATTTTGAAACTAATTTGACTGGAAGCTGTTCCTTAGGCAGCAACAGCTTCCAGTCAAAAAAATTTTCAACATGTTATTGGTATGGTTGCTTTGAAATTAACATACTATTTCAGTGCTGAAAGAATTAATGTCTTAGACTAAGGAGTAATACTATATAGTTGTAACAATTAAATTTAAATTCTTTTCCAAAAGGGATTCGTTTTCTAGCTTGACAAGTTAAAATATATTAAGTCCATTTATAAACAACCAAAATCGATTTCTGAAATCATGATCGATCGATTGGTTGAACATGACAACCAATCAATCATCGATCAAATCGATTAATCGGAACAACACTAGTGTAAGTCATCTGCAGAGTCGCAGATGTCATGTTACTTCTATTGCCCTTTATAGCCACCAAAACAGCTGAAGGGTGGATGGTTTCTGGACCGAAAAATAACAGGAAATGCTATCCAAAACATGCAGGATATGAGACTTACTCAACCTGTGAGGGATAAACTACTTAGCTTCCATGCGATGCCGGGTTATGATACAACACCATCATTTACTGGCAATGGGAAACGTGCTGCTGGAAAACTCATTGTCACTAAAATCGGTCGTGACAGAAAGCCTGCACCGATTGAACAGTTTGTGTGTTACCTATATGGCATACCTGAGCAACAATATGCCGATCTGACCAGGCTCTAGCTGCCTGATAAGCCAATATGTGTCTTGAGACACATTTTGCCCCTAGCCAGAGATGCCCTGGAACTTCATACCTCACGTGCGAGAATCGCACAAGGAAGATATAGTTATATCACTACCTATCGACACTCCAGCCTGGAAGAATTAGTCAGGTTGCCTTAGCGCTGCCTGGACAACACTCGCGCCTATTTTGGTAAGGCCCAAATATATATATATATATATATATATATATATATATATATATATATATATATATATATATATATATATATATATATATATAATGCAGACACTATTCACTTGCATAGTGTACCTTTTCTTACATTATGCCATATATTTTTGAGTAAAAGAAAATGTTTACCTGTCAGTTACATATACCTGTGCATTAAATGATATTGTATTCATATTTTTACCTACATATATCTTATGAATGTGCTATCAACCATGGGTAACCGCACAGTAGTCATTATGACCTTGTTTTTAAAATGTGTGACCTTGCAAATCACCTTCGAATCCAAAAACGAGGGCGGCATCCGCCCACATATTTCTCCAATCCTACTAGTGATTGATGTAGCATAGACGCGATGCATCACCAAACACGGACCTTTCCAGTTTATCCGTCTATTATATGACGTCATAATCGACTGTGGAACATGTAGGATGACGTCATAATCAATTACGTCATGAGAGGCGTAATTAAGTTCGGCGCGAACGCATAATTTCTGACGGACTAAAGTGATGTTGTACGAATTGTATGTCTTACAATTTAATAAACATGCTGTTGAATATTATGAAATTAATTTTGTTGCTGTTTCTGCCACACAAGTTATTTCGGATCTGCACTGTAGATAGCTTTCTCTTGACAGTGTTTACCTGATAGTCGCGTGACAACCTGTTGATAGACCTGGGGTACGCCATTGTTTGGAATTCCAGTCACCCGTACAGTTAGATTTTCTGCCAATCCATCATAAATTACACGCACTTCAATCCAATAGCCCTGTAAATTGAAAATAATAATAATAATAATAATAATAATAATAATAATAATAATAACAGCAACAACAACAACAACAACATCAGCAACAACAACAACAACAACAACATAAACGAAATCTAGGATTTCTTTTTTCACGAGAGAGTTGATACTTACCTCCCTAATACTTTTGATATTGCTAAATATTGGCGTTCACTCAATAAACACTCAGATTAAAAACAGTTAGGTGCCTCTACTGGGCAGGTAGACAGAGGGTAGTCCGGCGGATGTCAGCCCCACCACCGCGCATGCGCCGACTACTACTTCCTCTGACTAATTTATTGGCTGACACATGCAACTACTAAGAGCCTGAAGACCGAGCCTCTGTGGGGTGGAGAGGCCGGGTCCGTATCTAGGGAGGTAAGTATCAACTCTCTCGTGAAAAAAGAAATCCTAGATTTCGTTTATTTCACATCAAGAGTATACTTACCTCCCTAATACTTTTGATATTGCCAGAATTCGAAAGTGAATTTGGCGGGAGGGAGGCGAGGTCAAAAGACCAGCTCTTCCCTATACGCTTTCACGCGTTCAAGGCACTTAAACGTCTGAAACTGTGTGAAAACACAGTCAGGATTTGATGAAAACATCGGCTAACACCAACCGATGGATGAGATGACCGATTGTCATATGCGCTCCCCCCCCCCCTCCTTCCTGGAAGGAAGACTAGCATGACCTCAATGTCCTATACGCTCTCTACGTACCAGTGCCATGTACTATAGGACAGAGACGAAAAAGCTCCATTTTCGTATACTCTCAATGATGAACCACATCAAAACACAAACCATCACCATATTAATAAAACGGGTAACGTGACAATACAATCAACAACGAAACACACATGAACAAGACTGACCTTGTTGAACTTGGCAGCTGTCATCCTCTTCCCAGTGGAGAAGACCGATGAAGTCCCAAACAGTGGATGTTCCCATTAATTAATTGTGAAGTATATAAGCAATGAGGAGACCCTCCTCAAAAATATATAAGCGATTATTTTTTCAAAATCGACAAGGCGAGAGGATTCGAGGTGTCACGGAGATAATGGTCTGTAAAACTTGACTCACAGTGCCACTGAGCTACGGACATAATGTCATCCACAGGGACCCCATTAAATAGGGTAGTGGAAGTCACTACGCCGCGGACACTGTGAGCCTTGGCTATGTCAACCTGCTTACCCGTGGCGGATTTGTGACAAAATTGGATACACTCTACAATCCACCTGGAAATGGTGTCCTTAGACGCCCTACCATGGGGTTCAATATAAGACAACCATAACGCTGACTGATCGGTCCGCCACTCCGAAGTACGCTGTTTGAACCGAAGTAGCGCCCGAACTGGGCACCATGCTTTAGAATTAGGATCATATCTAGTTAAAGCAGGCCAAAAAATAGGTTGACCTGGATATTTCAAAGACTGATTTTTAGCTAAGAAATTAATCTTAGGTAATAACTTAATGCCTTCCCCTGTAACCGCAAAACGGTCATCCTCGGCTGATAAAGCATGGATCTCATTCCTACGCCTAGCCGAGGCCGCAGCAATTAAAAATACAGTTTTAAGAGTTAACATTTTCATAGAAATGGAACTAAGTGGTTCAAAAGGCTTATCACCTAGTACTTGAATCACTAGAGATAAGCTCCAAGACGGAATCACGGGGGGATTCCTTGGTCTTAGATTGCCCATGCCTTTAATTAATACATTTAATGTATTTACTTCATCACTCCCCCTCTTAGCCAAGCAAGGAATAACAGTCATTAAAGCTGACTTATAACCAGCAATAGAGTTAGGCTTGAGGCTATAGGCATCATACAGGTGACAGAGGAAATCAGCTACTACCTGAATAGATGAATCCATTGGATCAATACATCTTTTTGAGCACCATTCTGCAAATCTGTTGATTTTATAGTTATATGCTCTGGAGGTTGACCCCCTCCTGGCTTTGGCCATAAACATGGCTGCTTGCTCAGAAAAGCCCTCCTTAATTCTAGATTCCTTGACAACATCCACGCAGTCAATCTGAACATTGACGGGTTGTTGTGAAGGGCCTTGCCCTGGAAGATAATGTCGTCCATCAGAGGCAGAGGAACCGGATTGCAGACCAGAAGGTCCAGCAGATCCGTATACCATGATCGGCTTGGCCAATCCGGGGCGATCAGAAGCACTTGGCATTCCTCCTGTCTGATTTTCTGAAGAATTTTTGGAATCAGGATTGCTGGAGGGAATGCGTATGCATACATTCTCCCCCAGCTGATAGCTAACGCATCTGTTGCGAAAGCGCTTGAATCTGGAATCGGAGAGACGTACGTCGTCATCTTCGCATTCTTCTTCGTTGCGAACAAATCGATGTTGTGTTTCCCCCAATGGTCGAACAGACGATCCGCCACACATTGATTTAGTTGCCATTCCGTGGGTAAAACACTCATCCTTCGGCTCAATGAGTCTGCTAGCAGATTTAACCTTCCCAGAATATGAACTGCTTTCAAGGTAATCCTGTGATCCAGGCACCAACAAAGCAGTCTCCATGTCATCATACAGAGACTGGGCGACTTCGTTCCGCCCTGGCGGTTTATGTAAGTCACAACTGTTGAGTTGTCTGAACGAATAAGAACAATCTTGCCCTGAACTTTCTGTAAGAAATGTTCCAGGCCCAGGACTACTGCTCTTAGCTCCAGTAGATTGATATGTTCTCTTGACTGTTCCAGATTCCAAAGCCCTGATATCGTGGATTCTTCCAGGCAAGCTCCCCAACCCTCCATCGATGCATCTGTATACATATATACCTGAGGGTGGGGAGGGGTTAGCATAACCCCACCAAGAGATTCTCTGTGTTCAACCACCATTGGAGGTGGTGAATCAGAGGCGCCAACACTGACACGTTCGAGTACAGCGAACCTGTACTCTGGGTCCACTGTGTCATGAGAAATAACTGGATCGGCCGCCTGCGTAAGGCGGCCTGAGGAATGACTGGTTCCAATGAAACCATCGACCCCAGCATTCTCAAGTAAACCCGTGCCAGGACATGACAACTGTCGCACACTGACTGAATTAGTGAGATAAGTTTCTGAACTCTCCCGTCTCTAGATCGAAGAACATTCCCAGGTAAACAAACTTCTGGGATGGAGTCAGCTCTGATTTTTGAAAATTTATCATCCAGCCTAAATCCGTGAGAGTTTTCAAAACAATCTCCAGATTGGCCGACAAAGTTTCCTTGTCGTGTGCCTTTAACAGCCAGTCGTCTATGTACGTGTGGACTGCTATGCATCTCCTGCGGAGGTATGCAGTGATCGCGAGAACCACACGGGTGAAAACCCGAGGAGCCGTGGAAATTCCGAAGGGTAACACCCTGAATTCCCACTGTCTGCCCTGGAATGCAAATCTCAGGAAACGACGGAAACTCCTGGCTATGGGGATGTGGAAATAAGCATCCTTCAGATCTATCGACGCTGTCCACATACCCCTCTCTAACCCCGCCAACACCGAGCGCACAGTCTCCATTTTGAAACTGGGCGTCTCTATGAACTTGTTCAACGGCTTGAGGTTGAGAATCGGTCTCCACCCTCCGGTGTTTTTTGTTACTAAGAACACGGTTGAATAGAAGCCCGGACACTTCTGCGCCAGCTGAATAGCTCCTTTTTGTATGAGGGAATTTATTTCCTCCTCGATACACAACCTTTGATCTGGATCTCTCGGATTCGGAGTCCAGATCGGCGCGAGAGACAGTCGTGACGGCGGGCCTGTCATCCAATCGGGATGATACCCGACTGAAAGCCATCGCAAGACTAAACGGTCCTGAGTCAACCGTTCCCACTCTTGCATGTGGTCGGCCAGCCGGCCTCCCACCGGTCCACCTAGGGAGAGAGGTGGACATAAGGAGTGCAAGAGTGGCACTGTCTCCCTCGCCCGAAACACCAGATTGGTTCTCACCGTGGCAATCGGCCCATCAGGCCCGATTACCACGACCAGATCCCCGCGCGCCCCGCCCAGCACCACGCGCACCTCGGTGCGTGGGCGGCTGCCTGGCTGGCGGCGCCTGGGGAGCCTGCGCCCCCCTCACTGCTGGCCGAATCGCACGCTGCCGAGGCCGACGGTGCGATGGTGGTTGGCCTCTGACCTGGCCACCTGCACCTCGAGCCTGCAGGGGACGAAACGCAGGGGGTGCTGCGCGAACGCTCGCACGACGGAGCACCTCAAATTGCTCGCGCAGCGCCCTCTGGTTATTGACCAGAGTCACCGTCTCCTGGAGGTGCCTGCATACCTCACCTCCAAAGAGACCAGGACCTGTCATAGGCGTACGCAGTAGCCTATTGTACAGGTCCTGGGACGGGCACAGCTTGTCCAAGGCAAACGTGCGCCTCGCCCGGACACTCCTGGTCACTGTCGCGTCAAACAGTCCAGAGCCAGGTTGATACCATCCTGGATGGCTCTCTGGACTGTAGCCGGGCTCGGCTGGCGCGACGCGGATGCTGTCACCACCCCTTGCAACAGCTGGGAGACGTGGGACAGAGCGGCAATCCAAGCCCTCCCACTCTCCTCCGCATCACGCAGCGCGGTATTGGCCGAACGCAACGCATTCGAACACAGCACACCCGTGTCAGAACGGGCGCCTGGCTGCCCATCTTCACCCAAAGCCGCGCGGTCATCCACGCTCGGCTTGGGTACCACACCATACCACTGGTAGTCCAGGGGCACGATGCGGCAACGCCGGGCCACCTCGCGGGGCCTTCGCGAGACGTCCATTCGCCTTAATGGACGACTCCGCCGCCTCGAACATGTTAACGACATGCTCAGCCAGCGGCAGAGATGGCATGGCGCTAGCAGTAGCTTTACCAGCTAACCACGACCTGTGGTCACGCTGGCTAGCTGACTGCTCCACGGGCAGATCTGGCCGAACGCTCACCAGCCACTGGCAAGCGTCCGGCCAATCCTCCTCCATGGCTAACTGCGAGCGCTCTACAAGACGGGGGCCTTCGTCTTCCTCCTGAGCGCACGGAGTAGAGCTTGACGGCGGATATGCTGATATCCCTGGCAAGCCAGGGAAAACATGCGGGCCCGAAAGAACAGGCATGTTAAATTCCGTGGCTTGACCAGGAACAGGCACCGTGGTAGAGCGCGGGGCAGACACCGCCCCACCACGGACCCGGCCAGCACCAGCGATACGCTCGGCAAGCCGAGGTATGCGGTAACCCTGGTCGTCAGCACCGCCCAGGGACACCTTCTGGACCGTGAACTCTACTCCTGCATGAGTAGATCCGTGGAATACGTCGCCTGCATCCCCCGCGAGGGGTGCACAGACGTCGTACTCCATGGCCACGTCCCCAGACGGCGACCCTAGCAGGAGATCCTCTTCCTCCTGGCCAGAAAGATTAGACTCCGGGTCAGGAAAGAGAGCTAACCCGGACTGGCCAGGGAAGGTGCCATAGGAGGTACTGGCACCCACGGCGTGCGGATACCCCTGGACCGATAAGCAGTCCGCGGGTTCCAGCAACAGCCGTCCACGGCCCCTCGGCGCGGCACCAAGCCTGCTGCCAGGGTCGTGGATCGCCCCCACTAATGGGGCCACCTCTGAGTCCTCAAACAACGGAACCGGCCTACGGAAACTGGACTCAGAGGCGGGGATCACCTGCTCTGAAGCAGACGCCGAGGACAATAAAGGATCTGGTCCAGGAAGCATGCTACGAACCAACTCTGGGACCAGATCCTTTATCGTCCTCTTCATCTCTCCCAACATTTCGGACCGGAAGGCCTCCATATCCACCGCGGACGAGGCCTTCCTCTTACCCTTCTTACTCGCACCCTCTCTCTTCTGCTTCCTCTCCTCCTCTACTACCCTGTCCTTCGCCTGTAAGCACACAAATTCAGAGATTAACTCGCCCCCCTCCCCCCATTGCTTACAGACCTCACACTTAAGCAGTGGTCCACAGGGACTACAGCTAAAGCATAAGTGGGGGACGAAACGATCCTTTAGGAACTGGCCACAGGACGGACAACCAGGTCTCTGAAACAGGACAAAGGACGAGGACAATGAGCAAGTTAGTTAAGGTTAGAAAAAACTCAAAACCAACTAAAGAGAGGGAAAAGATCATAAAGATCTCTAATCATATGCAACCAGCGTTGGACAAAACTTTAAATGTTAATAAAGAGCAAGGCTGATTATGACGTCATCAATCCCATGACAGAAATTAAATCGGTCCGCAACAAGCATCCAAGTGCAAGGACGAATTGTATTCCTAACATAACCTCCTCACATGGATATTCAGACTACACACCATCAGATACACAATGACAACAATGGTAAATACAGTCATTATTTTTTCAAATAATTCACACCACCACATATCATCAGTTAGATACCTGATACCTGGTATAGACAAACCATCCACCTGATGCACTGTAGCACTCCACCAAGACCACGCCTCTCAACTCTCTCCACCTTAGGGGAAGGAATTGGATCAAGAGGGCAAAGTGAGAAGACCTTTATACTAGGCCTCCGACTCACTGGACATATTCTTTGGTTAGATAACCTAACAGTATTAGTAGGAAATGGAACCATGGTGGAGAGAAACAAACCCTCAGCTGCTGTGATGTCCATTTTATCCTGTCACACTGACCTGTGGACATAAACACAGAGAGAGATTAGTCTTATATAGCACCCTGTTGAAATAAACCAACTAACTCAGGCGCTTATCACGGTAAACGCGAGTCCCGGAAACACATTACAACGGGGAAAACTCGCTAGAATATCATTGAAATCACCTGATAGAACGATCCTGCGCCTTCCTCCGGCGAAGCAGCTTTCTCAGACATATTTCCAACGAGATTCAACACCACAAGACTTTAAATTGAACACAGAACGAGTGAAACTTAATTAAAGCACAAAACACATGTGATCCCTCGGCCAATAAATTAGCAAAGAGGTAGTAGTAGTCGGCGCATGCGCGGTGGTGGGGCTGACATCCGCCGGACTACCCTCTGTCTACCTGCCCAGTAGGGGCACCTAACTGTTTTTAATCTGAGTGTTTATTGAGTGAACGCCAATATTTAGCAATATCAAAAGTATTAGGGAGGTAAGTATACTCTTGGTGTGAAAACAACAACACCAACAACAACAACAAAAACAAAAACAACAGCAACAACAATAATAATAATAATAATAATAATAATAATAATAAGCATTCATATAAATATAAAGACTGTTTCAAATCTGAAAGGATTTTATGAAGACATAACAAAAAATTGGCAAGCCTAGAACACAACATAATATTGCTTAAGTACATTCTCATAATAACCTCTCAGTTAACCCTCTTGTGTCAACAGCGCCTCAAAGCGCTCAAAATGCTACTTTTATCAATTAACCCTTTCATTTCTCAACATTTAAAAATAAAATTCAAATATTTGCTCAGTGAATGACCATTTGCTGGCCAAGAGAACTGTCTTTTGCAAATTTACCACTGGACTTTAGAAAAATATTATTTAAAGAGTGATCTTTTGACACGCTTGGCGATTATAGGGTTAATCATCTAGGAAATTAAAATCTTTGCTTGGTCCTCAAGACTACTGCAGAGGCGGTGTTACCATTATAACGACAGATTGATACTGCAGAGGCGGTGTTACCATTATAACGACAGATTGATACTGCAGAGGCGGTGTTACCATTATAACGACAGATTGATACTGCAGAGGCGGTGTTACCATTATAACGACAGGTTGATACTGCAGAGGCGGTGTTACCATTATAACGACAGATTGATACTGCAGAGGCGGTGTTACCATTATAACGACATATTGATACTGCAGAGGCGGTGTTACCATTATAACGACAGATTGATACTGCAGAGGCGGTGTTACCATTATAACGACAGATTGATACTGCAGAGGCGGTGTTACCATTATAACCACAGATTGATACTGCAGAGGCGGTGTTACCATTATAACCACAGATTGATACTGCAGAGGCGGTGTTACCATTATAATGACAGATTGATACTGCAGAGGCGGTGTTACCATTATAACGACAGATTGATACTGCAGAGGCGGTGTTACCATTATAACGACAGATTGATACTGCAGAGGCGGTGTTACCATTATAACCACAGATTGATACTGCAGAGGCGGTGTTACCATTATAACGACAGATTGATACTGCAGAGGCGGTGTTACCATTATAACCACAGATTGATACTGCAGAGGCGGTGTTACCATTATAATGACAGATTGATACTGCAGAGGCGGTGTTACCATTATAATGACAGATTGATACTGCAGAGGCGGTGTTACCATTATAACGACAGATTGATACTGCAGAGGCGGTGTTACCATTATAACCACAGATTGATACTGCAGAGGCGGTGTTACCATTATAACCACAGATTGATACTGCAGAGGCGGTGTTACCATTATAACGACAGATTGATACTGCAGAGGCGGTGTTACCATTATAATGACAGATTGATACTGCAGAGGCGGTGTTACCATTATAACCACAGATTGATACTGCAGAGGCGGTGTTACCATTATAACCACAGATTGATACTGCAGAGGCGGTGTTACCATTATAACCACAGATTGATACTGCAGAGGCGGTGTTACCATTATAATGACAGATTGATACTGCAGAGGCGGTGTTACCATTATAATGACAGATTGATACTGCAGAGGCGGTGTTACCATTATAACGACAGATTGATACTGCAGAGGCGGTGTTACCATTATAACGACAGATTGATACTGCAGAGGCGGTGTTACCATTATAACGACAGATTGATACTGCAGAGGCGGTGTTACCATTATAACGACAGATTGATACTGCAGAGGCGGTGTTACCATTATAACCACAGATTGATACTGCAGAGGCGGTGTTACCATTATAACGACAGATTGATACTGCAGAGGCGGTGTTACCATTATAACCACAGATTGATACTGCAGAGGCGGTGTTACCATTATAACCACAGATTGATATTGCAGAGGCGGTGTTACCATTATAACCACAGATTGATACTGCAGAGGCGGTGTTACCATTATAACGACAGATTGATACTGCAGAGGCGGTGTTACCATTATAATGACAGATTGATACTGCAGAGGCGGTGTTACCATTATAACGACAGATTGATACTGCAGAGGCGGTGTTACCATTATAACCACAGATTGATACTGCAGAGGCGGTGTTACCATTATAACGACAGATTGATACTGCAGAGGCGGTGTTACCATTATAACCACAGATTGATACTGCAGAGGCGGTGTTACCATTATAACGACAGATTGATACTGCAGAGGCGGTGTTACCATTATAACCACAGATTGATACAAGAGAGGTTAGCTGTATATGCGGATGGCACGGTACTCGTAGGAGACAGGAGATGGATGTACAATGGGGGGGGGGGGGTGGGTATATAGTTTTATCTATGCACTATCTATCTCTAGCTAAGCTCCGCCCATGCTTTGTCCATATTTGAATCAATCGACCACTGCATTGCTTGAATCTCCCTTTCTAGAAAACTACTGGTAAGCTGTTGCATATATTGAAACTAATTTGACTGAATGCTGTTGCTGCCTTTCAAATTACTTTCAAAATGTTCAACAGAATGTTTATTAAAACGTAACGACATACAATGGGTGCAACAACGCTTAGTCCGTCTTCAATTATACGTTGCGTGGTGTACTTATCTACGTCGTTCATGACGCCATTGATTATGGCGTCATCCTACACGTCACATAGTTGATTATGACATCATATGATGGATGGCCAAACTGGAAAGTTCCAATAGTTACGCCTGTTTCTCAAAATCCAGTGCAAGATATGTTAGAAACATTTAGAAACTTTCTTCCCTTCATTGTCAATCAGTAGTTAAAGGTGCATATTCACAGCAAAATGCTTGAAAATAATATTGTTAATATTGTATAATTTTAAAGACTTAAATAGTGTACCTCAACATAATAAAACGAACTAAATCTTAACATATGATTTCAATCCATATTTATTAATATAAGTTTTTAAGTTTTCAAATTCACAAACTAAAAAAATTAAAGTAATATACACGGAATGGAATCATCATATGGTAAGATTTGTCAAGGTTCATTACATCTTTAATTCTTCGAAATGTATACGGTATTAACAATTGTATCTTAAGCCATTCTGGTGTGAATGCGCACCTTCAATCCTTCGTGTGCCCATTAACCCGTTATTGATCAAACCGACCAGAAAACAACTTTGCAGTGGCCTTCAGACATTGCTATGTGAAAGGCCTAGAGAAGAATATTTTAAAATATTTACCACTAGAATGACTGGCTCGGTTATGATCATGTCGATAGTCACTTACAGGACTGGCGGTATGATCAGCGAACGAAAAGAAGAAGAAGAACTGGCTCGGTAACCGAGCCAGTCATTCTAGTTGTAAATTAAAAAAAATACTCTTCTGCAGATAGACACTGGCTAAGTAAAAACTTTAATATTTTAACTATTACCCATTTAATGTTCAAGCCGATGAAAAAAAATTCAGTGATAAATTTGCTAAAGGTCTACTAAAATTAAAATATCTTGAAAAATATTGACCGTAAAAATGGTTTAATTGGGATATCAAGTAGTATTTTGAGCGCTTTGAGACGCTGTTGACACAAGAGGGGTTAGGCATATCGCTGCATATTATATCGCGCATGTACTGGGTCAACCGGTTGGTCTTTAGAAATCTATTTCACACTGCACTCGAAAACCTATATGTATATTTATGTTTTCTCACCTGAACATCTGTGACTACAGCCTCAGTATAATTCGTAGTACTGTTGAACTTGACAATAACCTCACCAGGTAGCCGATCAAACCCAATGAATATGGAATGCCTTTCCCCACAGTCGCCATTTGCAACCAACATCTCTGGTCCATCATTAGGACCTGGCGGCCCATCTAGCATGAAGCGAACAAATATTTCCACGTAGTCTCCATACCAGGCGTGAGAGAATCGCTCCGACAAAAGGTCTTCTGTTCCATTGAAAACACCGGCGTAACCATCAGTAGCTCCGCTGAGTGGATGCGCGATGCCGACGCCTCTATTCTAAGAACAAGAATAGAAAAAATGTCAAAGAATGAAGGTATTTTAGATATTTAATGACTAAATTTGGTTAAGAATATCAACACGCTTGCTTATTTGTTGTCCATTTTCAGGCTAATAGAAAAGAATTTTTGAAAATTTACAACTGATATGCCTGGCGCGGTTATCGAGATAAGCATTCCGCTAGTAAATTTTAAAAAGTCTTTCTTGGCCTGCAAATTGACATTTCTCAATACCACTGCCGACAGTGCCGGCTTAAGGGGGTGCGAGTCCCTAGGCTGGGGCCCATAAGCGGAATAGAAAACTGGGTGGGTTTCTTTTCTCGTGCATGACGTCAAAATTGAAACATTGTTGATGGCATGTTTACTGCATTGGAGAGATTGGGAAAATGAACGATTCCTTTAAGTTATTGCACGGATTACGTGCGTATGGGAAACCCGCTTAATTACTGTAGGCTTTGGCACATATGCGAATGTGGTCGTCAATATTCGCAACCGTTTTGTATCTAGCAGCACTGATAACATAATTAGGAATGCACCAATATGCTGATAAAATGACTTTTTATGACGGACCTGCTGGCTAAATGTAATATATAAACTATACGCGTAGTTGCTTTACTTTGTTTGCGGTCATCCTATCGAGCTTTGATATGCATAGCATTGCATAAACCAGGATTAGTCATTATTACAAAGCGAGTAAGTATGTCTTGGAGAAACCGCATCAACTAGAAACATGGAAACATCTATAGGCATATAAAACACAATTTCTATCATGATGCCATGGCATTACCTCATATCTACATCTTGACGGCATGGCTACAACATAGTTTATGCTAACAAGCTAATTTGAGAATTTCATATGTACAATGTGTCTTTACTTGTAATAGCTGGGTCTAGTTCAACCATACCGTTAGTACATGACCTCAAATTTGATATTGGCGAACATATCGGATTTATCATTGCTATTTTCTTCACGGGTGTCAAATGTTTGAAAATACCCTACTAATGCAGGTTCCTGCGATAGTCCTGGGCCAAATACCGGGTCAATTCGGTCCGTTATTGACCCACCACCGGCCCAGTAACATGTTTTTCCTCGATTATCAGAAACAAAAATAACTGACTCGTGATTTTATTATATTGGAAGCGTTATTTTCACAATTCCGTAGATTCTTATTGTAGAATATGGGTTGTACCATATGTCATGAATCTGGCGCATCTGTCTTCTCCATTACCCATATTTCATGAATCCATTTCCTCCGTCGATCATATGACGTCATAATAAACTATGTGACGTATAGGATGACGTCATAATCATTACATCATGAAAGATTCCATTTTGTCCGTCTTAAAGGAGAACACAAGAAGGGTCACCATCGTTTGCATAAAACACGCAGTTCTATCGTAGAGCCCATATTTAAGCTACTGTGTAAAATTTTCCTGGGATATTTATATATAAATCCGATTAAAATACTATAATTTTCTGCGTGTTAATTAAACCTATAACGTCATAGGTTGAATCCCATCCGACAAGAACCATGAAAACCGCGCTCTGAAGACAGGAGTGTGTGCATTTGGGTGGTGATATCTCTATCGATGATAGGGCTATCGACATCATGTACGTATGTGACGAGTGAAGAGATTAAGACGTTTATCACACTATCGCAAATTTATGGAATATATTTGTTATTTTCATACATTAGTTGCCGAACCTTAAGATGGCCATTTTCTATGAGGATACCTGCCAATTACATGAAATATTACAATATTGCAGGAAGTTTTGAGGCTAGTATGAAAACATAAGTACCTAAATATGAATTGGGATGTATGTAAGAACTATCTAAACTCTCATATTAATAGATGAAACTTAAATAGCATTATCTGCCGTAGCGCCAGTGAGTGTTGTGTCAAAAGTGCAATTGTACTGATATGCCTATACTATCGCGTCATTCATTTATCTCAAGATCAAAACTTGATGTCAAAATCAGCACCATCAGAGAAATCAGACACAGGACTGTTATTATATATTGTTCAACATTTCCGCAAATTTAGTTTATATATTCCTAACACCGCTGAAGAGAACCCCCTTATAAAACCCAATTCGCAAGTTGATTACGATAGCGTTGGATGACAGCGAGAAACACGTTCAATCTATGACGTCATACGCCTCACCCGGGAATAGAAATTTAACTAATGTATCACATATTCAAATAATGAAGAAATATATTTCTAATTTGAGCACAGAGCTTACAATTAAATTTTTGAAAACGTTACAGTCTGCAGATTCATTTTATACAAAGTAGTATAGATTGCCTGGTGTTCCCTTTAAACGCTTAATAGTTCGACAAGTTATACGAATTATATGTCTTTACTATTTAATAAACATTCTGTTGAATAATTTGAAACTAATTTGACTGGGCGCTGTTGCTGCCATACGCAGCAACCGCACCCAGTCAAATTAGTTTCAAAATATTCAATAGCTTACAGTTTTATGGAAATTGATAGTCAGGGAGTTCAGAGATCGATCCCATCACGAGCGTGGCATGGGTGGAGCTTAGCTAGTCATGGGCGGGGAATAGCTAAAACTGGGAAGGGTTAGCCGCTTATGTCCCTTAGGATTGAGACAAATATATGAATATGGTCAAGAGATGGTGGTATTTTCTTATAAAGTCTTTGATAACCTTTAAAATATACTTAAGACATCCACTGATTGGATTTATTTAATATTTGTAAAATGGTTTGCTTCAATGTTGAATGTGTGCCTATAGCATGCATAGCCATACTTCATCACAGATAGAATTATGTGATAAACTGTGTACCACGACTACGATACACGAGAGCGGTGATCTAGTTAGTGACCAAAACGGTCGTATAATGCAGGGCATTGTAAAATGTCAGCTCACCCGACGTTCTGTTTAAACATTCCGCTGTATTTGAGATACGGTTATAATATATTACATAAATGACGCTTTAAACGCCACTTCCATTTTTATAGTTGCTGTTAGATATTGCAACGTACGTGTATACATTGCTGTTGGCTGATGCTTGAACGCACACACGCACCAGTAGATGTATGCAGCGTTATATCTAATTGCGATACATATTACATACAGCCACATTTACAATTATGGATGTTATATTTAGGTTTGTGGTATTCGGGCACACGCACACGCACGGACGCGCGCACGGGCGATCTTAAAACATGCTAACATCCATGTTATAGATATAGAACATGGATTAACATTGTGGGCTTGCGAAATAATGATTTATATGATAGGTCATTATTTAGTCAGGCAAATGCAGCCGATTTGCTATACATGATGGGTTCGGATGCTTATTTCATGAATGAGACAGAAAATGTCTGCTCATATTTGCCATTCGCAACATAAAGACTTACATAATCAAGCCGATAGTGATTAAATTTATCATTTGGGTATAGCGGTGTAGGCTATCCTGTCGTACGCACGTGCACGCACTCATCAATGCACGCGCACACACGTTCCCTAGCATGAGTACACGCGCATAAATAGCATCTGTAGTGAAGGGGGTGGGGGGGGTTGTAGTGGTTGAGGGTTCCATTACTTCAGATAGAACGGCGTTGTGGCAGGGATATTACTATCCCGTTTTATTTCTCACGTACGAGAACTGCGTGCGAGAATAAGCTTTGATACGTGATGGAGCGTGTTGCGTAACCCTCGCCTGACACCAAGCCTTATACACTGATTATTGTAACACATGTTCAATGGAAACGATTCAGGACGGAATCACTTTCACTCCGCGAACTGCTTGTTCGAAATCGATCTGGCCAAAATAGATCTGAATCCGAGAAATCCTTGGATTCGACTATTTTGCCAGTGTATCATAAGATGTTTGTTATAGAAAAGTGATAGAAAATCTATCAAACTGAGTCGGTTTCAACCAGATTGGCCGCCATCATTTATTTCATAAACGAGAGGTTCCAATCCCTTCATTGGCTAACGATGATGTCAGAATCCAAATTGGCTTCGGATTCGACAATTTCCGTGAATGTTCGTCGGTCGGAAAACAGACCCGCGATTTCCTTTAAATAGTGGATGACGCGCAATCTGAGTATGCTTGCTTAAACAGATTTTAGCTATCAGCTGCAAGCTCGTGTTCATTTAAGATCCGAGGGATGCCGAGTTGCACTCTCGTTAATATTCAGACTTAGAATTATTTCCACATTCAAATAGACATAGAAAAATGCGCGTTCCGGCGATCCGGGCCAACGACATTTTACTGCAGGGCAACCAAATTTTAACACATTGGTCGTCCTGGGGGACAACCTAGATAATGTGTTATTTTCAGGGCCAGTATATGTACTCATGGTGAGCAATTATTTTATTTAGTCTTACCCATTCAACACTAAAATTGCTTCAAGATTTCGGTTACCGAGCCAGTCATTCCAGTCGTAAATCTTCAAAAATAGTCTTCTCTTTGTCTGCAAATGGACATTTCCCAAGACCACTGCAGATGCCGTTCTGGCTGCTGATCGGGCTAAAGGCTTAATGTAAGGGCTAAGTTCGTATTTACAAGGATTCTGTAGTCTGTATAACTTGCACCAATACATAGTTTCAACAGAATTTACATAAATGGGGCAACCTGGAAGTACAGTTGGACAACCTAATGTAAATGCCGTACTTGCCCCTTGAGACAACACAATATATTTCTAATTTTCGAGCCAAGCATCTTTACCATGTGCAAAAGCCTGAGGGGATAGCAGCTGATGTAACTTATACATTATAGTGTACGCGTAACAGTATCAATTTTTGTGAAGCCGCCGCTTTTATCAATTATCTGTGAAAACGTTGTACAGTGTCAGTTAAATACATTTAATTTCTCTTATTGGTATTTCATAGAAGCTTCTTATTCTGCGTTGTTATTGAATAGAGTGTTCCTACACCAAACCCTTGTGGATAACTTAGCAGCAAGAACGAGGTTTTCTTGGCAATCTTCTGAAGGAGCAGAGCAGGGACAGTAGCACATACATATATCACATATGAGTGTGGGGTGAGTCAGCGGTGTGCTGTTTTGAAACATTATCATCTTGGAATTGATTATTACTTTGTACCATCTTAAGAATTTATATAACATCTACGACCATCTTAGAATCGATTTCCCATCAGTCAGAAGACCACTTTGCAATATTAGCAATCTTGCAAACCTCTCATACGTCACGTAGTTTGCATTATGTATACACCCATACACATATTTAAAATTCATTAGTATGTCAAGCTTCTTGGTTCATCTCAGATGAGGTAAGTTAGAGTGATAGATATCTGCAATCAAAAGTAATCTATTTATACATAATTTACTTGTGTATGTATGAGTACTGTATTCTGCGGATGTGGTAGTAGAACATCCTACAGCTGCAATCAGTCTTTCTTCGCTTTTGCCCACAACGTCTTGTCCTCAGCCGAATTCCTTAGATTCCTCAGGTCCATTCTTGACTTGAGTGTACCAAGTCCTGCTTTCTTGAGGTCACTTCGTAGCACGTTTAGCATATTTATACAATGACGTCCTCTCCTGGCTTTGTTCCTGCTGGCTCCGAGGAGGGCTAATTCCAAAGCTCTCTGCGCTGGGGTCGCTTCCGACATCATTAGCACATGTCCAAACATGGACCATCTTTGCAGGGTGACATTTACAGACATGCGGCGACGTATTACACATCTTGCATAGTGCACCGTTGGAAATTATACAGTCTGGCCATCGGTGTCCAGTGATGGTGTGTAGGTGTTTGCAGTGGCAGGCATCGAGTTTGTCTAGCTCTGCCTTTGGAGCTGCCCAACTGCTACAGTTATACATCATCAAGGGTACGCAGGTTGCATTGTATAAACGTATCCTTTTTATCAAAGGCATCTTTAATCTACGAATCCATAGCTTCCAGAAGGACTGGAAAGCTATGTTCCCCATGACGCAGCGTGCAGTAATATCAGCAGTACTGCAAAGTAGTGAGCCCAGCATTTTACTTTTCCTCCATGGTTCGTCGCCACGAAGTGGATCGTCATTTTCTTCAGTTTCGTGCTCTGTAGATAGGTATATGTGGGTGAAATCTGGTTTGTATTCATTCATAAAGAGATTCTCAATTTTGAGTTTGCCAGTAGCTATTGGGAGAAGTTCGTCAAGAGGTTTCTTTCCTCGTCTATGAAATCCACATTGTCGACATATTCCAGTTCTAGCGGCATACCCAGTATTGACACTAGAGATTTGGTCTTGTGGAACATTCCAGCACGGATTTCAATGCAGCAGCATGGTTATATGTGAAAAGCACCGGAGACAGACCACCTTCCTGTGGGAAGTCGATTGATGTCTCAGACTCTACGGACTTCACTGACTTGACTCGCACTCTCAGCTTGGTGTCTGCAAGCAGTCGTCTCACTAGTAGTAGCTCATCTGCATTGCAACTGGCCTGGCATAGTGCAACTAGGATCGTTGAGCGTTTAAGTGTGTCGAAGGCTCGTGACATGTCAATGCACATTTTGTGGAAATCTCAGTGTTTGGACATGACTACCGACACAAGCATGCGTTGAGCCAATACAATATCTGCACAGCTGCGTCCACCTTTGAAGCCACTTTGACATGATCTGGTGGAGTTATCGATCTTGTCTGGGATGGGGCATAGAGTACCATTGGATGGGATTTTCCGCATGCTATTGAGGAGCACAATGGGCCGCAGATTGGCTGGTGAGCCAGGTAGCTTCTTGGGCTTGGTTAGTGCGATAAGGATGCCTTGGGCTACATCATCGATATGAAGGTGGTGCATAAAACCTGAATTGATTAGGTACGTGATCGGCTTTGAGATAATGTCACTTGCATATCTGAATAGTTCATTGTGCATGCCATCAGGTACAGATGCACGTCCATTTTTCAGAGTTTTAAGTGCCTTCTCAACTTGTGCTGTTTTAATTCGTGTTAGTAATGGCATGTGGTCTCCTAAGAACGTGCGCACGGACTCATTGTGGTCAGTGCACGCTTCATTGAACCATTCTCGAATCGCCTCGGCTTTTACCTGGTTAGTCCCTTCAGAGTTGTGTACAGTAAATGGTGGTGTATAGTCAGTAACTCCCAGGGCTCGGGATGCCCGAAAAAATGTATGGCAGTCGTCCGTGGCAATGATTTCATCTGCTAGGGAGTCTGCTTGTTGAAGAGCAAGATCGTTTAAGCATTTGCTAATGTGGTGCAAAATGTTGTTGCACTCCCGGCGTAGTTTGGTGCGATCTTCACTTTGGCCACTTTGATAGATGCGCAGCCGTAACGCTTTCTGCTCTCCCCTTGTGTCTGTGTCTGGTGAGTTTATTAACGAATTTCTACGAGATTCGTCACACATTACATAGCGTTTCACATTACCTAGTAAAAGGCTTTGCAAATGCTTAATTACAAATTCAATGTCTAATTTTTTCTAGGTTGATGTCTTATTGTGCAATTAGCTAGAACAGACCTTGTCGATGGTGAAAATAAACTAACAGTAGTAGCATTGTTCTACTTTGATGATGTATAATCATGCCAACCTCAATGAAATGCAGGGGCGATAATAATGGTATGTCAGAAGAACTGCGGTAACTTCTTTCCGCAAGTTGCAGTTTACACATGAGTGGCATTTAACATCTAGATTCCACTGCTCAGTCAGGTCAAAGGGTCGGACACTAACAAGCTGGCTCAGCTAGATATTATTAGTGCCAGATGACTTATTGAACCTCATGATTCTCCTTGTCGCTATGGGAGGTTTGTAATCACTGAGTGGCGTCATCTCTGCTACTGCCGCTAAGCCATACCAAATGTCAATGCTCGACTCTATCACGCCTATCACCACGCACTTCACTGAGAACACAGTCATTGAGAAGCTGCTGAAGCAGTCAGAGGATATCATCATATATGTGGGTTAGGCGTATATCCACAACACCTTCGGCCTCGGGGCTGTGTGAAAGCACTGCCTCTCATTTGACATTGTCTAGACGAGTACAATAAGTATATTGCCACCTCCGGGACATGTCACACCGGTCAGAAATGCAATGGTTCAGTTTACTCTGAAATCGTCGATGTGGATACATTCATTACCAGTCAGTCAGTCAGTGAAGCCAGGAAGTAATTGTTGATTGAGAGATTCCTTAAGAATGAGAAAGTTGAGATCACCAATCCGGAGGCCCTACTCAATCTCATCCAGACCTGTACTCGCACTTACCCTCTACCTCAATACCCGAGACATCGCCAAATTGTGAACGTCAGTGAAGTGGTGGACTCGGAGGGAAAAGACTATTGCACCACGATAAGCGGCCTGTACGTGCTCACCGTGGAGGATGTTACAAATGAAAGGGCAAGGTCGGGCCCGTGAGGAAGCTAAAGAGCCATTGATCACAAAGCATTCAGGTGAGAGTACGTTCTTTATATGACAAGTTCATGATAATCAACTAATAGCTATACATAAGCACTAGTACAACACGATTTTATAATGCACTAATTTCCTCTCTCGGAAATCTCAGTGATGAGTGGTCTGTAAGGTCAGATGTGATGGGGGGGGGCAGCGAAGCATGCACATGTCTGATGTGGGGCCATGCCCAGCGTAAATTTATAAATGCCGTGCATAGCATCGTGAAGCAGATGATACTGGAGAACGAGCCACTGATGAACAGATCTAAGGTGGAACTCTCCCGGCTCCCACCTAGCAGAAACAACCTTGTTCCACGCATTGGCCGCGTACACCCCTGTCTTGCCAACTACAAGTAGGCTGACAAGGCGGTCTTCTGCCCAAGCCCTATGATCCTGGACAAGCCTGGAAGAAGACATAACTCGTCTGGCTGTATCCTTCCCTCTTCCCTCATCACATTCCTCGATAAAATTGCTTAGGGGTGGGGAGGGGAGTATAAATAAGAGGAAAAGGAGCTAGTGAATATTATGATGAGCGTCTTGATGACGATGACTAGATATACAATAGCACGATGGATGATAGATATTTTGTAAAATTTTAACTGTAAATTATATTGATTTTTTCAGATATTTCGAGTTTTATTAAATCTAGCCTTTTTAACTCATCAAAATAACCCTCTCAATCGACCCGCGTGCCAGAATTAGACTGAAAATGAGGTCATTTGCATATGTCTAGTTCAAAAGTTATGGCGATTATCGAATTTTGTCGGAAATCCAAAATAGCTGCTCGGATGGACGCCAAACGGACCACATGGGACGATATTTCGTGACGGGAAAATGAAAATTAAAACACATATATCGACATGGTGCACGGGGCTCCATGATTTCCTACTAGACTACGATATCATAATCAATTACATCACATGTAGGCTGATGTCACAGTCAAAATGCTTAATGTATGATGTATCTAACTACTTTGAAACTAACTTGACGTGGCGCTGTTGCCGTCATCGGCAACAATAACGCCCAGTCAAATTCTTATGCGCTATCTAACCAATGAAAATCTTTCGTTGAATGTTACACCAATGTTCTTATTGAGAAAGATGGTACTGGCTGAAACCATTGTTTACATGATAAAAATTAATGTATTCTCTAATTCAACTAAAAAGATGTTGTTAATTTATACGGAATGAAATATGCAAATGTTAAGATTTATTTCAATTCATTACATTGAGGTACATAATTTAAATCTCTAAAAGTATACAATTTTAATAAATGTTTTTTTAAACATTTGGTTTAAAATGTATACGATAGTTGTCACGCAAATGATAATTTTTTGGTCAGAAGAGGGTGGTTACTGAATGAGTGGGGGGGGGGGGTGATGATAGTACGACCACCCGTCTTGAAGAAGCCACATCGTGTGGCTCCCAAAACAACTGTCCGTTGTAGGCAGGTGTGATTATATAACCTAAATACACACCTGCATATACGCCTTATTAGGGCCCTTTCCCTGCACATCCGGGTTAAAGGTCAAATAGATATCCGGGTAACATTGCTCAGGCACAAACGCTAGAGCTAAAAATAGAATACGTTTATTACAACCCCTGTATGGAGTTATGAGCAGCCATATAATCTAAAATTAACTAAATCTAAAAACTGAGGTGGAATACGTCGCTAACCCAGTGATCATCAAATTTGTTCAATACAAGAGAAGACTATTTCTTAAAATGTACCACTGGAATGACTGGCTCAGTTATCGGCTCGGTTATCGAGCCAGTCATTTCATTGTTAGATTTTAAGAAATGGCCTTCTCTGCTCTGCGCATTTCTCAAGACGATCGCAAAGGCCATTTATGCCAGCTTGAGTGTCGGCATGCGTCATAATCATTACGTCATGAATGACAGGATTTAGTCCGTCTTAAACGCTTAATAGTCCATCAGGTTGTATGAATTGTATGTCTTTATTATTGAATAAACATGCTGTTAAATATTTTGAAACTAATTTGACTGGCATTGGCAGCAACATCACCCAATAAAAATAGCTTCAAAATATTCAACAGTTTAGCTATATAGCTTTCTGAAACTAGATAGTCAGCAAGTTCATGGACCGATCGATCCCAACAACGAGCGGAGTGTGGGTGGGGTTTAGCTAGAGATGGAAATTTCCATTGAGTGATACAATATGTCGCTCAAGTATCGGCCGTTATACTCAATTGCGTCACTAGTTAGTTGCTGTCACAAGCCAGATGACGTAGCTCCGTTACTAAAGTCAAAGCCTATGTCTCGACAGTGTACGAATTGCATACTTTAGCTGGAATCTCTTACTTCCACATGCACTAACAGCTTTCATTCAACTAAGTTTCAAAATAGTCAAAAGCTTAACTCCACGATAACCTTCAAATTGGAATTCTGGGAATTCAGGTTTCAAAGTATATGAATCGATGACAACACGCGTTCAGAGTGGGCTGATTCTAGCTAGAAATGCTTACTTGCAGTAAATGTTGGATAGACAAGTGGACAATCATCACGACATGGTATCTTTAGCAGGCTGCAATTTCCTAGTGGGTAAGGAGGCACAGGGAATACAGGCGGCCATGATGCGTACGTTTCCGTGTGCGCTGGAAATTAGACGCAATAATAATAATAATAATAATAATAATAATAATAATAATAAACATCTTAATATACTTGTATTAGTGCGTAGACTATAGCCCTTTAGTGTATAAATTAAATAAAGAAAATCAAAATATGTCCTTAAAGAATGCCCATTTGCAGGCTCAAAAGAAGATTATTTTTAACATTTAACACTGGAATGGTTGGCTTGGTTACAGTTTACCAGTGGTAAATTTTCAGAAATAGTTTTCCCTTGGTCTTCAGTCAAATTAGTTTCAAACTATTCAAAGTATAGGTTTCAGGAAATTGACAGCTAGGGCATTCGGGGATCGATCAATCCCAACACAAGCGACGTGTGGGTGGAGCTTAGCTAAAGATAGGATGGCATAGCTCGAAAACTGAGTTATCCATTGTATTCGATGTAATAATAATGACATAGTGGATGAATAGGCAGGCAGACCGGCATGCAGGCAAGCAGGTGGCCAGACAGACGGGCAGGCAAACCTCTCAAGCGTATCCATGTGAGCTAAGACTCCCAGGAAATCGAAGACATTTATTTAGCATGTTGGTGTTCTATTGCTGTATGTCCACGCGGTATAATTATGCACTCTCTAGTCGCAAACCTGCATAGCTGATGCAATTATATGTACATACATTGGGCAGGCAGTATATACTATACATAGATGTTAATATAGTTACATATTCACATGTAGACTATTCTATGGTTGACCTTACCATGGCCTCCGATGAGCGCGTATGTATCATTTCCTTCACAACACTCGTAGCCAGTCGTTCTCCGACCACGACACGTCCAGAAATATGCACAATTTCGTTCTAGTACATCTCCATAATGCTCAAGCTGATTGTGGTATCTGCACGGATCTATCGATACGTGGATGAACAAATAGAAAAACAGGTATTACACGGAATTAAATGTCTCGCATGTAGTTTGGTTGTCACAGTGACCTTGACCGTTGGCGCCTTGTGACCTCACTGTTAATATGCTACTTCCTAATAGTATAGGTAACTATGTAATCAAGTTTAGTTACAATAGACCTTTCCACTCTACCCATCCAGCATATGACGTTGTATTTAAAGGGATATTCCACTGGGGGATTGTATGCATCTGACGTAAAGTACTAATTTTCCGCATTAATTTGAGACCAAGAGCACAATTTTATGCCAACAAATAAAAAAGATATCCTCAATTTAAATGGCTAAAGTAACCAGTAGATAGAGGCGCCATTTTGGACAAGCAGCTGACGTCACCGACACGCCAACTCTCCTTGCCCGATCGAGGATAGCCGTAACCAGGGGAGGTAAATCTTGCATCTCGTGGATAATTAGCGTACTGCCTAAACAACTGAACCTTTGCCACAGTGTTTGGAGGAAATTAAAGTGCAATTAATGTCCCGATGATCGCGCTAGTCATTGTAGTGCTAAATTGTCAAAAATTTTCCTATGTGCAATTTCTATTTTTTTAAAAACATTGAAGGGTTATGCCAGGAGCGTGTTTGCAATCAACCAGCTACAACAAATTCTTGAAAAATATGTTAGTTGAATAAATGTTGAATGTTTTTTCTCTGAAAGCTGTTGCTATTGCAACTTCTGCTTCCAGTCAAATTGCAGTTTCAAAATATTCAACAGGCAGTAAATATGAGTCAACAATTAAAATTTGGGATCAATTAGTTAACTCTTTCAAGGACAGAAAAGCAGAAAGCTTAAAATTTACCCTGCAGAGGCCTATTGTGTGAAACTAATTAGTTTGGAAGCTACTGCAACATAATTCCAGGAAAATTTAATTCAGAATATTCAACACTTTGCATAGTTATTTTAAAATTGGGAGTAAACGTTGCAAATGATTAATAACGCTGGATTTCAATGGTGTGAAAGCACTAAATTACTAATAATGTCTAGCGTACACTTGCCATTATTTACTAGCTGTCACCTACTATCGTCTACGAAGTAAGCCGCTAAGCGGTTGCCTATAATTGACCGACCGGGCAATCAGTGACATCGTTTCATTTTGGTTTGCAAATCCCGTTTTTCAATTGATGCAAGCAAATACGACGTTAATTGTCGAGTTTGATTCTGTTATATTAAAATTAAGTACCGCGCCTTTTGTTTTGAAATGCATGACACATTATTTTAAAATTATACAAATATATGTTCTAAACTTGTGTCTTCCAAATTTAAATGTGTAAGATATCCATCCAGTGCCGATGTTATGAAGCCATCTTTCAGTTAGTCCCTTTTCATGCGGATGCTTCTGTGGATCCGGTATCTGAAAATGTGAATTTCCGTACCCTTTCCATGATCGTTTCTATTACTGCAAGCCCATGCTTGACATGCGGACATGATGCGATTTAACCATTTCACGCCAGCACTGGCCTCTGCAGTCGTCAAATTGAGGACGCAGGTCAAAAGAAGGCTATTTTGAGAATTTACAACTAAAACGACTGTCTCAGTAACCGAACCAGCCATTCCAGTGGTCTATTTTCAAAAATAGTCTTCGCTTGGGCTGCAAATGGGCATTCAATAAGGAAATATTCAGATTTTCCTGACAGAATTTTGTCATTAAAGGTTAATTAATATTTGGCCTTCATAACGCGAAGTAAACAGGTAAATCTAAAAGCGCTGGCGATATTTTGCTGGTGTGTCGTTGACGTCATAATCTTGCGGTTTCTCGCTCTCGTTGCGAGAAAATGGATGCGCCCAGGAGTCACGTTTTCGAGCGTTTTGGGCATATTCATTTCATTATTTCTCGGCAATGGAACAGTGTATTTTATATTTTTTGGCGGCAACTATTTCGGATTATAGTGTATTTTTAGTTGACTTATTCCCGATTTTCACTGGAATTTCCCTTTAACTACGTGACCTGTTTAATGACATCATAATCAATGACGTCATGAATGACGTAGATAAGTACCTCACGAACACATATGTGAAGACGGACTATGCCTTGTTGTACGAATTGTATGTCTTTAATATTTAATAAAATTTATGTTGAATATTTTCAAACTAATTTAACTGGGCGTTGTAGCTGCCATATGCAGCAACAGCGTCCAGTCAAATTAGTTTCAAAATATTTACCAGCTTGTCTGTATAGTTTTTTGGAAATTGATAGTCAGGGAGTTTAGGGATCGATCGATCCCAACACGAACTAGGTGTGGGTGGAGCTTAGCTAGCGGTGGGCGGGGCTTAGCAAAAACTGCAACGGTCCATAAGCGTAGCCAACCCTGAAATATAAGAGCAAATGTATTGCTAAATGAGAAAACTTAACATTGAAAAAAGGAGAGGACAAATAGCAATGTTAGAATGGCCTTAGCCTTGCCCCTATGTTATATGCAACCATGTGCTCAAGTGTGGTTCTAGTAGGATTAAGCAATCATATAGTATAGGCAAACATACAAACGTATCAGTGGGAATGCAGACATTACTGAGGTCAAATGTCAAGGCTACAAATTGACGACCTTGATCTTGGACCTAGTGGTGTCACTATCAGTACGCAGCGTCCTTATTGTATAGGGTATCATGTGTCCAAGATCAGTTCTAGTAGTATTAAGTAATTCTGAAACATAAATGTAAATAACTTGCTAAACAGGAAAAGTCAAAGTTGAAAAGATTAAAATAGCAAGGCCAGAATGACCTTGAGCTTGGACCTGGTGCCCGCCCTCCCACTATCCTGCCTCTGCTTCCTATATGTAACCATGTACAAAGCTGAAAACTAACAAGGATTAGTTGAGATGCAAATGACCGTTACCGTTGACTTGGCGAGCTCTCTGTCACAAACCTGCATCCTCGTTGTATAAGCAAAAAAATGTGTGTTCCATTAGGCTAAAGCTCTTCAGAAATGTACGCTAATAAGTTTGGCTAAGCGCATAATAAAGTTTTAAAAGATGACCAAGACTTGTAGAGGTAGCAATGACATTTACCATTGTGACCTCAATGTCAGCATGCTGCTTCCTAACATGATAGGTAACCATGTCTTCAAGCTTAGTTCCATAGGATTAGGGCCTCCTTAAGATATAAGCTGAGACGTTTGCTAAACGCAAAAACGTAAACTGAAGGTTTTGTATCACGGTCACGGTAACCTTGAACTTTGACTGTGTAACCTCAATATTATCGAACTGCTTTCTAACAGTATTTGACAGTATGTGGGACATTAGACCCCAGCGTAGTTGCAATGGAAGTAACCAATCTTGATAATATAAGCTGGGAAGTTTTGTCAAAACGCAAAAAATTAACATTGTTGACGCCGTCGCCGCTGTCGTTGTCGTCATCGTCCTCTTCCTTGCCAGCATCGACGTCAGAAAGGTGATGCATATGTCTCGCTTTGGTGGGTGGGTGGGTGGGTGGGTGGGTGGGTGTTGGATGGGTGGATGGATGGATGGATGGATTGATTGATAGATGGATGGATGAATGGATGGATTAATGGACGGATGGACGGATGGATAGACGGATAAATGGATAGATGGATAGAAGGATGGATATATATATATATATATATATATATATATATATATATATATATATATATATATATATATATATATATATATATATATATATATATATATAGATAGATAGATAGATAGATAGATAGATAGATAGATAGATAGATGGATGGATGGATGGATGGATGGATGGATGGATGGATGGATGGATGGATGGATGGATGATGGATGGATGGATGGATGGATGGATGGGGGAGGGGAGGGAGGGAGGGGGGGGGGGATAGAAGGAAGGAAGGAATGAAGGAGGGAGGGAGGGAGGGAGGGAGGCAGGCAGGCAGGCAGGCAGGCAGGCAGGCAGGCAGGCAGGCAGGCAGGCAGGCAGGCAGGCAGACAGGCAGGCAGGCAGGGCGGGAGGGAGGGAGGGAGGCAGGCAGGCATGCAGGCACGGAGGGAGGCAGGCACGTAGGCACGTAGGCAAGCAGGCAGGCAGGCAGGCAGGCAGGCAGGCAGGCAGGCAGGGTGGGATGGATGGATGGATGGATGGATGGATGGATGGATGGATGGATGGATGGATGGATGGATGGATGGATGGATGGATGGATGGATGGATGGATAGGGGAGGGGAGGGAGGGAGGGGGATGGAAGGAGGGAAGGAAGGAAGGAGGGAGGGAGGGAGGGAGGGAGGGAGGCAGGCAGGCAGGCAGGCAGGGAGGGCGGGAGGGAGGGAGGGAGGGAGGGAGGCATGCAGGCAGGCAGGCAGGCATGCAGGGAGGGAGGGAGGGAGGCAGGGAGGGAGGGAGGGAGGCAGGCAGGCAGGCAGGCAGGCAGGCAGGCAGGCAGGGTGGGAGGGAGGGAGGGATGGATGGATGGATGGATGGATGGATGGATGGATGGATGGATGGATGGATGGATGGATGGATGGATGGATGGATGGATGGATGGATGGATGGATGGATGGATGGATGGATGGATGGATGGATGGATGGATGGATGGATGGATAAATGAATATATAGATTAGATATATAGATATAAAGATAGATAGATAGATAGATAGATATGTAGATAGGTAGGTAGGTAGGTAGGTAGGTAGGTAGGTAGGTGGGTGGGTGGGTGGGTGTGTGTGTGGGCGGGCGGGCGGGCGGGCGGCCGGGTGGATGGAGGGAGGGAGGGAGGGAGGGAGGGAGGGATGATGGATGGAGGGAGGGAGGGAGGTAGGGAGGGGGGAGGGGTGTGGATGGATGGATGGATGGATGGAGGGTGGATGGATGGATGGATGGAGGGAGGGAGGGAGGGAGGGAGGGAGGGAGGGAGGGAGGGAGGGAGGGAGGGAGGGAGGGAGGGGTGTGGATGGATGGATGGATGGATGGATGGATGGACGGACGGACGGACGGACGGACGGATAGATAGATAGATAGATAGATAGATAGATAGATAGATAGATAGATAGATAGATAGATAGATAGATAGATAGATAGATAGATAGATAGATAGATCGATAGATAGATAACATACGATACTTGCTTAACTCATCTCACCTTCTCTGCATTGAGTACGTTCAGCAGGGACACATTGAACGAGCGCTCTGTCCCAGAGTTGATCAAGCGGACAGAACTTGCGAATGTAGTTGTCAACACTGTTGCACTGGAAGAAGGCATTGCAATTGGCGGGATCCGCGATGTAATGGATGCTGTTATCCCATCTAGCCGAAGAACAGATTCCTTTAAGGCAAACACATTACTTACACAATCTTCAACATATTATGGCAATCCGATGTACAAACCACATTGTCAATCTATCAACATAGTATATGATGCTGTAATCAATTAGGTCAGGTGCATGATGACGTCACAATCATAATGGCCTATTATAACTCTGTCATGAAGCTCGAAACGTCAGTCACGTGTAACAATTGTGTCTTTAATGGATGTGCAACTTAATTAGTAAACATTCTCATCAATATTCTTGAAACTAATTTGAATGATAGGAGCCATTGCAGCTATATGCAGCAAAACCAACCCTCCACACACACACACCCACCCCACCCCTACCCACCCACAGCAAATCAGTTTTATAAAATTTCAGATTCAGATTCTGATTCCGATTCTTTATTTACACGCATACCGTTTTACACAGCATATGAGCAACATATAATATTGCATTTATGGCGGTAGTGAATATTTATCTATATATATAGTAAAAATCTAGTAGTAGTAGTAGTAGTAGTAGTAGTAGTAGTAGTAGTAGTAGTAGTAGTAGTAGTAGCAGCAGCAGCAGTAGCAGCAGCAGCAGCAGTAGTAGTAGTAGTAGTAGTAGTAGTAGTAGGTGTAGTAGTAAATGTTTAATCAGAGTTGAAAATGTTTTGTAATCTCCGTAATTAAGTGGCAAATCTGAGCTTTCTTGTTATGTTTTGAGACGAGTTTAAAGAAATTTGGTCCTTTGCCATAATATTTTGGTAAGATGTTTACTCGCTTATTTTGAAAGAAGTCACACATGAATAGGTAATGAAACTCGTCTCCGATTTCATTCTTGTGACAGATGTTGCAAACGCGGTCTGCTCTGTTAGTTCCATCCCACCGTCCCTTTTCTATAGGTAGACAATGGTTGCTTGTTCTAAATTTTGTAAACAGTATTTTGTTTCTATCGCCAAGTTTTAAGAGATGCCCTTCCCTTCCCCAATTTATTTTAAAACTGTTATATATTTTCCCTTTCCAGGATTCATTCATTTGTGGGTGCCATAGCTGTATAAATTGATCCTCAAGGTTTTTGGTTATTGTTGTTTGTGTTTGGTTACGGTTATGTATTACTTGGTTTCTCCAGAGGTGGCTGTGTCCTGTGTTATCTAATATCGTTTTGATAAAGTTTAGCCATCTGTATTGTGTACTGTTTTGTTGTGAGTCTAGTAAAATGTACTTGTATAATTTAGCTGAGAGTATAGTTTGTCGTTATCAATTTACTAGCTTGTCTGTCTAGTGCACGGCACTTGAATTTGGCAATCTGGGAATTCAGGGTTCAATATATAAACATTTATCCCAACACACGCTGTGTGATGTAGCCGACCTTAGCTAGAATGGACCTTTCTACTATATCAATCTATCATATGACGTCATAATCAAATGCGTGACGTATATAATGGCATTATAATCAATGACGTCATCATGGCGCCATGAATGACATAGATAAATACGTCAGCAACGCATAATTGAAGACTGAGTGTGCGTTGTTGTAAGAATTGTATGTATTCATTATGTAATAAATATTCTGTTGAATATTTTGAAACTAATTTGACAGCGCCCAGTCATATTAGTCACAACATATTCAACCGCTTACCAGCGTAGTTTTCAGGAAATTGATTGTCAGGGTATTCGGGGATCGATCGATCCAAACACGGCGAAGTGTGGGTGGAGGTTAGCTAGAGGTGGGCGTGGCATAGCTAAAACTGGAAAGGTGTATTAGGCGGGGCATAATTAGAAATGCATTACTCTAGGCTGATATATGTATTTATCATTTAAACTTGGCTTTGATCCAGTTTAAAGGTGCATATTCATACCAAAATACTTCAAAATTAAATTGTTTAAATTCTAATGCTTTTAGAGGCTTAAAGTATGTACCTAGATGTAAGGAAATGAAATAAATTTTAACATATGATGATTTCATTGCGCATAAATTAATATACTTATTTTAAGTTGTGAAATTGAATCAGAGACACGAGTCTCTAATTCAACTTCACAACTAAAATAATCGTATTAATTTATATGAAATAAAACCATGATATGCTAAGAGTTATTTCACTTCGTTGCATTGAGTTGTGTAAACTAAGTCTCTAAAATAAACAATTTAAACAATTTAACTTTGAATCATTTTGGTGTGACCATGCGCCTATAATATTTCTCGATTTAAGCACATGTGTACTATTCAACGAGAGTTTCATTGGATAAATAACGAGTATTAATCGTACAGGCCCTCTAATACTTAGAATGTTTCCTAGCAACGACGACGGCCAAAATATCGCGAACGCGGAATAGGGCCAGCCTACGTCGAGTTGTTGATTTCCATTTTTTTAGGCTACAACTGTAGCATATGAGGTGTGGTTTACATGTATGCAGTTGACGGTAGAAACATATGTAGATTATACTTAGTATAGTATAGAGATACATAAGAAGTTATAGTTAAATATTATTTTCTCGACAATACATTATTATATAAACATAGTAGCAGTTGTCGTTGTTGTAGTAGTAGTAGTAGTAGTAGTGGTAGTAGTAGTAGTAGTAGTAGTAGTAGTAGTAGTAGTAGTAGTAGTAGTAGTAGTAGTAGTAGTAGTAGTAGTAGTAGCAGTATAGCAATTCAGATGTTGTTGTTGTTGTTGCTGTTGTTGTCGCTGCTTTTGTTGTCGTCTTCGTCGTCTTCGTCGTCTTCGTCGTTGTCGTCGTCGTCGTCGTTTGCTTGCTTGATTACATATCTTTTATTTTGTTTTCAACACTGAGCAATTATCTGCTCTTTTTTGGAATGCAATAAAAGTTGACATAATCGATTTAAAACACGTTCGGTGCATAATTGGAAGACCTTTAATTTTGTCATGTATAATTTCTTTATTTTATATACTATCTAATTATGAAATACGTTTGCAAATTTCGATGATAGACGCAAAAATGTTAAAAGTGAAATTGAAATCAATTTCATGCCCGAAATAACGAGTTCTGTCATTATATTTTGTGGCGCATTAGTCAGAACTCTTAGCACGTGATGCGTCACAGCGACGAAAACGAACAGCGCAAAATAGCGCGTTAAATCAGGTTTCAGGATCTACTTTATTGACAAATTTGTCAAAATGTCAGTTTGTATAAAAATAGAATCACAAACGCGGCCCAGCTTAATATCACTATTATCAACCTCGTCGAAAATTATCACATCGTACTCTCTAAAGCTCGTGCAATGCGATAATTTATATCAAATATCAAAATTTTATATCAGTGATATTAAATGTGACCTCTATATATATTCTAAAAAATAAACGTTTAAAAAAACTAGTTGTCTAATGCTTAACGGTATGCACCGCTTATCTAACGATGGCTCTGCGGTTATAGATAGATATTTATTTCCACAATAGGCCATCGGCCCTTGAGTGCACATATAGTATGTGTATTATATAGAACCAAATCTAAACATATCTTCGAACATATATCATAGATCTCAATACCAGAAACACCGAGGAGAAATGACAGACGCCCTAATGAACAGAGCAGGATTAAGCCTATTTGGTGCCCGATGTTGATTAGTTGATGGGGCCCCTTATCGGTCAAGGAGGGGGAGGGGGAGGGGGTTCTGGCTCTGAACACGCACCTGTTACTTGGAAAATATTCCCAAATTCACCAGAGGCTATATCATCCTTGATCAATCGATATGCATCAGATGTGATTTCGTCCATCTCACCCACCAACCCTGGGCCATCTCCATAACGTAGAGCTGCCACCTGGATATTTATTTAAATAAGAAATCAATCAGCCAGCCAGTCAACCAGCCATCCTCCCAGCCAGCCAGCCAGCCAGCCAGTCAGCCTGCCAGCCAGCCAGCCAGCCAGCCAGCCAGCCAGCCAGCCAGCCAGCCAGCCAGCCAGCCAGCCAGCCAGCCAGCCAGCCAGCCAGCCAGCCAGCCAGCCAGCCAGCCAGCCACGTAGTCACATTGATCAATCAATCAATCAGTCAAATCAAATCAAATCAATCAAATCAATCAAATCAATCAAATCAATCAAATCAATCAAATCAAATCAAATCAAATCAAATCAAATCAATCAATCAAATCAAATCAAATCAAATCAAATCAAATCAAATCAATCAATCAATCAATCAATCAATCAATAAATCAATCAATCAATCAATCAATCAATGAGGAAATCAACAACCCAATACGCTAAAAGGGCCAGTAGCCAAATTGATTATTCCATCAATTGACCAATCATTTGATAAAATTCTACGAATCGATCTAACAGAATTTTATTGCCGTGCTCTCCAACCATTTTATGTAGAAGCCAACAATTCTTCAATAAGTGAGAGACGTGTTTATATGTGAAGCAAATGGAGGAATCCAGTTTTAGCTATTCCCCGTCAATCTCTAGCTAAGCTCCACGCACACTTTGCTCGTGTTGTGATCAATCGATCCCTGCGCTCGCTGAATCTTAATTTCCAGAAAACTATACAAGTAACGTGTTGATTATTTTGATACTAATATGACAGGATGCTGTTGCTGCCTATGGCAGTAACACGCCCAGCTAAATTAGTTTCAATATATCGAACAGAATGTTGATTAAATATTAAAGACATACAATTCGTACACCCTGACGGACTATTAAGCGTTTATGAAGGCCTATATCTCGTCATTCATGACGTAATTGATTATGACGTCAACCTACATGTGATTCCGCAATTGCATTAGTCATTCATCCTTCCATCTACCAAGGAAATGGCGGACCACCGAATCATCCAATCAATCACCAATCACGCTCTCAAGTAATTAATGAATAGCTCGGTCAGACATATCATCTACTATTTATTCTAAGCATTATCAATCAATATATCTATCGACTGACTGATTACAGCAAAGTGTATGTACGTACGTACGGACGTACGTAGTACGCACATGTATGTATGTTCTGTGCGTACGTATGTAATTTATTGATGGCAAGCATTAGCTATATTAACCCTCACATTGACGATGCATTTTCACTAGGATATTGCTGAGTCAGTCATCTGGAATATAATTATCGGGCGGGCGTGTGGGCCGGTGGACGAACAGACGGATCTCTGGATGGATTGATACCAAGATAGATTGATACCAGGATAGATAAATGCCCGGATGGATGGGAGGATAATTCACCTTTCCAGAGTAGCCATCTATCCTCTGAAGTCATATGACGTTATAATCTGCTAAGTGGCATGCAAGATGACGTCATAATCATAACGTCATAAATGATTCCATATGGCCCGTCTTTAGGTCTTAATAGTCCGACCCGTTGTATGAACTGTTTGTCTCTACCATATACTAAATATGCTGTTGAATATTTTGAAACTAATTTGACTGGACGCTGTTGCTATAGTATAGTTTTCTGAAAATTGATAGTCAGGGAGTTCAGAGATCGATCGATCCCAACACAAACTAGGTGTGGGTGGAGCTTAGCTAGAGATGGGCAGGGCATGGATAAAATGGAAATGTCCATTGGATATTTAGATATATATATAGCTATGAATGAGGCGGAATTCCCCGCAGTGAGCATGCCACGCTATGCACCTGTATATAAGCAACCCGCAGGTTATGTGCCCATCTCATGGTATCATCTGGCCTTTCACTTAGCCTAGTCAACATACAAATCACGACTTTGTCCGCATCATCTCTTCCACCGGAATTCATCAATTCCCGAGCCTTCTCCAACGCTAAGTATAACATAAAATAATATATTATGTCAATGCATCTTTCGGTATTTGTGCAACAACACAGACTATAGACATCATTTGATTAATAAGATATTTTCTTAATTCCTCCCGCTCGCCCGCCAACCACCACCACCACCACCCCACCCCACAACCCTATTCACAGCCATTCTCTATATTCATATTCCTCTGATGTTATTCAACTATACATCAAATTTCATCGTCCACGTCCTCCTCATCCACATCTGTTCCTATATGGTGGGATACGATTTGTCACGCTGATTTAAGTATCAGACATCATAATGAAATTCATTGCTTCCGCATATGTAAATGTACGCGTAAGAAATGCAAAATTCCATTGGTTGAAATCTCGTATGCGTTAGAAAACGAACGCGTAAAGAGGTGCTTTTCCACTGCTTGCATGTATTGCGAACGATGCGAACCATATTTTTTTATGAAACTGTTTAAATTAACGATAGCCTTTCCACTGAACGCGTCCAATCCGACCCACGCCGGAGTCTACGCGTAGGAGTTTTCTGGAATTAAAATAATTTTAATAAAAGCGTTCGTGTCGCAGTATTTGCACCACACCTGCCCAATCAGCTATAAACTTGTGACCTTTTAACCTCTCTCACTTCCTTTACCGCTAGTTTGCAGTAGACCGTCGTTCGTTATATCTACCAGGCGTCTCGCTTGCGACGCCATTTTTGGCTAATAACTGACCTTAATGCTAGATTCCTTGATTATGTATGTATGATTACTATATTCTGCGGCTGTAGTAGTTACAATCAGTCACAATTTTTACTACTTTGTCTTGTCCTAAGCCAAAATCTTTAACGTCCTCAGGTCCATTCTTGATCTGAGCGCACCGAGTTCTGCTTTCTCGAGACCATTTCGCAGTAGGCGTAACAGATTTGTGGAATGACGTCGTCTTCTGACCTTTTAGTTGCTGGTTCCCAGTTTCAGTTTCAGTGTCACGGTTATTACACTCAGCCTACCGAGGCAGCATATGAGGCTATATATTTATAACAATTATTATGGCAAGTAAAGTGACAAAATATACAGTGATTATCACGAGGTTAATAAATAAATACTAATCACATTAATAACAGCGATAATAGACTTGGTGACTTATTTTTTCTTGGCATATAAAAGGTATTTACAAATTTTTGGGAGAACTGGCCTGTTGCATATTGAAAGAAGTCCTTTTGCTTTTTCTGTCGTGGTATTGGTTAGGTAGTAAGAAGGGATTAGTCTTTGTCGTTCAGTGCTAAATGTTGTGCAATGAAAAATAAAGTGCAATTCGTCACCTATGCAATTACATGCGTTACAGATGCGCTCATTTCGATCAATTCCCTCCCATCTCTTGGTCTTGATGTCTAGTTGGTGGTTTAATGTTTTACATACCGAATCCCTCAATATTTTATTGTAAAACGTTAATCGGCTTGAATTGGAAATTTCAGCTCTACATTTTCCACTGAACTGAGTTTGTAAAGCTATTCTTACCTGCCTAGTGATGTTAGTCTTATTTACGTTTTCTGCGTTAAATGCTGTATAAAATCCTGTTATTGCTAGTATTTCCTTATCTTTTTCTATCAATTTAAACTTGATATTCTTTGGCTCCGTATACTGTAGGCAGGTATAGTAAAGAATAGACGAAAGTTTTCCATATCCAGCGTTTACGATGTCCGCCCAAAATCGAATTATATTGCACTGTATTATAATATTTAATGGGTATTTACCTAACTCTGTATAGATCATAACATACGGGGTACTCTTCTTCATTTGTAACATAATTTTATAAAATCGTATTTGGCAAATTTCTAGCAGTTTCATGTTTTCAAAGCCCCAGATCTCGGACGCGTATAATATAACTGGTATAACCATAGACTCAAAAAGTGTGCACTGTAAATCTATCGGGACGTCGATCGCTTTAATTTTGTGAATTAGTGCGTACATTACTTTACTCCCTTGAGCTAAGTTTCGTTTTCTGCAAGAAAAAAAGTTACCATTATACCATTATATTTGAAAAGTACACCAAAAATAAATATTGATCTATTACTTCTATGCTATGTTCACCTATTTGAAATTTTGGTTGGTTAATTTTCTTACGTTTTTCTAATATTATTATTTTAGTTTTTGAATGATTGATCTGCAATTTCCACTTTTCGCAATAGTTCTGGAATACATCTAACGCATTTTGTAGCGACCTGGGTGTTTCTGCCATTATCATAGTGTCATCAGCATAGAGAAGCACAATAAGATATAAATACAGGTGTAAATTATCAACTAGTTCGTTAATTGTTGTCAGCCCTGATGTGTGGTTTTCTCCTAGGTAACTTTCTAAATCATTCAGATAAATCGAAAAGAGAAACGGGGATAAATTTTCACCTTGTCTAACGCCTATCCTACACGGGAATGTGTCTGACTTATTTGAGTTATGAAAAACAAAAGAATTAAGACTGATACATATTAAAAATAATTTTAAAGCATTTTCCTGTAACTCCGTTTTTTATAATTTTTTCCCAGAGACCTTTTCTCCAAACAGTATCGAAAGCTTGTTTAAAATCTATAAAACAGTATAACTTTTTCTTTCGGCTGATAAGAGCTGCTGTATGAGATGCAGCGAAAATATATTGTTCAGTGTGGATCTACTCTTTCCAAATCCGTTTTGCGATTCTGAAATGATTTCATATTTTTCAGCATGTTAGGGTGAATTCCAAGGCTCTCTGTGCTGGTGTTTTCTGGTATCCTTAGCACAAGGCCAAACATGGACGATCTTTGTTGGATGACTTTACGAGCAGTGGCGATGTATTACACATCTTGTATAGTGCATGGTTGGAAATTATGCTGTCTGGCCATCAGTGTCCAGGGACGACGCGGACGTGTTTACTGTGGCAGACATCACGTTTTCTAGAGCTGACTTCGCAGCTGCCCAGCTGTTACAGTTATACAGCATCAAGGATACGCCGACTACCAGTGAGCGCAGTATTTTACTAAGCTGATGATTTCATACATTTTGAGTATTTTTGTTAGGGCTTAGTTTGGATCAGAGCTGACGTGGATGTTTAATGTCTACTCCCCGGGTGCCTTGTTGTATGTCATTTTGGCGTTAGTGTTGCGGATTAGATTGGGTCGGGTGTAGGTGACTCTACCCTTTTGCCTTGTGTGGTGTTTGTACATTGGGTAGAGAAGGCGTGTAACGACTGCCTTGTGGTTGGAATGGACCTTTCCGGGTTTAGCTATGCCCCGCCCATCTCTAGCTAAGCTCCACCGACACCTTGCTCGTGTTGGAATTGATCGATCACTGAACACCCTGACTATCAATTTCCAAAAAACTACACAGGTGAGCTGTTGCATATTTTGAAATTAATTTGACTGGGTGTTGTTGCTGCCAACAGCGCGCAGTCAAATTAGTTTCAAAATATTCAACAGCCTGTTTATTAAAAAGCAAAGAATTATAAATACATACAATTCATACAACGTGTCTGACTGTTTGAGATTTATTGACGGTCTATATGGAACCCTTTGTGACGTAATGATTGTGACGTCATCATACACGCGGTGAGACGATTATGACGTCATACGAAGTCAGACAATGAATTAATACTCTGGAAAGGTGACTTGAGGGCTGCACCTCTATAGGAACGAGCATCACCGCAGTAGGAGCTTTGTTTTATATGGTATGAAGTCTATTTGGTTGAAAACTGCTTCTGCAGCCTTAGTGTCTGTAGGTGCGTTGTGATAAGAAATGTGTCCTGTCCACGTTATCCGTAGTTGTAGCAAATAGGCCATTGGAACTAAACAATGCCACCAGTGCCTCTCCATTGCTGTTACGCGTGCCCTCTCCATATGACCCCATGCGTTGTCCAAGTGCTGAATTCTTGTCCGTATTGCTAAGTTTAAATGGCCACACACGAACAATAGCCATTTGGCTGGGATTTGTGCGTGCGTAATTCTTAATTACAGAGTGGGCAATAAGATGTGAGTTGGTGGCATCCATGATTATGACCAGAATCAAGAATACCATCCAGACACGCCGTATTGCCCACTCTATAATCAACGATTGCGCACGTACACATATTAAATGTTATTTCACGGTAACAAATCTCACATATACGTCAACATAGCAATATTTGTGGGGAAATTCAAAAGGACCACCGGCCATTAGATCTGTCGGAGAAAATGTTTACCTCAACATTCGCGTGCATAAAGCGTGCTATATCGGCTATTAAATGGCCTATTTAACCATGTAGGCCTATTAATAGGAAAGTCTAACACAAAATGTATTTTTCTCGAAATCTAGTTCCGCGTGTTATTCTTTTCCAGTAATGGTAATTTTGATTTATTTGTTACTATTAATCATCCTTCAATTATTCCAAGTTTACATTTGACAATCATATATGAATATTATTCCCTAATGGACAAAATACATGGGCCTACCTGGTATCTACCGGCCATTTGTGTAACAAGGGTTAGTTGCGTTAAAGCCACACGAAGGTGTATACACACACATACGCACGCGAACACGCGCGCACACGAACACGCGCTCACGCACGCACGCACGCACGCACGCACGCACGCACGCACTCACGCACGCACGCACGCACGCACGCACGCACGCACGCACGCACGCACGCACGCACGCACGCACGCACACAGTTATTCTTAAAACAAGAATATTGTGACACCTTGATTTTCTACCCAAAGTCACTATTTGAAATGTAGGCATTAGCTATGTGTGGCAATCTTGTCCAAACTACTTATTGACACTTTTCCATGCAGATGCAGGTGGTAACATTTCCCGCTTTAAGGAAGAACCCAAACCTAGAGTGGTCATTGCTCACTGTTCCAGATGTTTGATATAAAAGACACACACACGCTCACTCACGCACGCGCACGCACTCACGCACGCACGCACGCACGCACGCACTCACTCACTCACTCACTCACTCACTCACTCACTCACTCACTCACTCACTCACTCACTCACTCACTCACTCACTCACTCACTCACTCACTCACTCACTCACTCACTCACTCACTCACTCACTCACTCACTCACTCACTCACCCACCCACCCACCCACCCACCCACCCACCCACCCACCCACCCAACCACCCACCCACCCACGTACTCACTCACTCACTCACTCACTCACTCACTCACTCACTCACTCACTCACTCACTCACCCACCCACCCACCCACCCACCCACCCACCCACCCACCCACCCACCCACCCACCCACCCACCCACCCACCCAACCACCCACCCACCCACCCACCCACCCACGTACTCACTCACTCACTCACTCACTCACTCACTCACTCACTCACTCACTCACTCACTCACTCACTCACTCACTCACTCACTCACTCACTCACTCACTCACTCACTCACTCACTCACTCACTCACTCACTCACTCACTCACTCACTCACTCACTCACTCACTCACTCACTCACTCACTCACTCACTCACTCACTCACTCACTCACTCACTCACTCACTCACTCACTCACTCACTCACTCACTCACTCACTCACTCACTCACTCACTCACTCACTCACTCACTCACTCACTCACTCACTCACTCACTCACTCACTCACTCACTCACTCACTCACTCACTCACTCACTCACTCACTCACTCACTCACTCACTCACTCACTCACTCACTCACTCACTCACTCACTCACTCACTCACTCACTCACTCACTCACTCACTCACTCACTCACTCACTCACTCACTCACTCACTCACTCACTCACTCACTCACTCACTCACTCACTCACTCACTCACTCACTCACTCACTCACTCACTCACTCACTCACTCACTCACTCACGCGCTCGGGCCCTCACTCATTCACTCAATCCGGCACTCACGCATGCACGCGCGCCCACACGCATACACTCACGCGCACATACACTTTGCTCTTTCATCACACGGCTAATCTCGATCAATTCCCCAGACAAGGAGGATGTGTTCGAACATGGCTTCCTCCCATATCCACGGAAAAACTACGTTGTGTCACACGATATCAATACATGGAAGCTCAGTAGATTAATACCATTCACTAGCTATGTAAGATTATCAGATATGACATGAGCGGGGTAAAACATTGATCCTTTGCCGATACCCCACACCATTGTTATTGCCATGGATGGTCACATCGACCTCCTTGCCATACTACAATGGAAGGTACGGTTTCCATCCAGTGTTGATTCTAGGATATTGATGGAATCCGATGAACAATGGTTCATCTGGCCTGGCATTATATTGTCTGGGAAACAGACATGGCCGTGCATTGCACCCTTGTCAAGTTTGTTATCAGCTATGTTGGTGTCTATTTGCCAAATCGTGTCTATGCCAATGGTATGGTTGGCAGGATGTAGAAGATCCACCGGGGCTTATGATCCAACGTGCTTTGGTGTAAGCTTTCGACCGTCTGAGGTAGTCTGCCCTCTCCAGACCGCGTCTGCTAGCAAGATTGGTGTTCATTTTGAAAATGGGCTTCATGAAAGCTATTAAGTATACAATGGTTTGTGCAATGTTTCAAACCTTTCGTTGACAGCAACATCTTTGTCAATCCGTCCATGCACTACATGTACACCGCCAAAGAACAAGTTCTGGAATAGATGAGGATTGCTTGGAATCACATGTTCAAAATGTTTTTGATCACGCCCATTAAGTGTAATTGACTGTCCTGGGATCGTCTACTAATAGGTTAACCGTAGGCTTGCACGATTATTACTTTTGCTGAGTGTTCGCGATCGAGTATTTAAGAATAATCGTGATTACTCGATTAATCGGCCTGGTTACAAATTACACCGATATAGCAACAAAGGTATATCAATGACGAAAGCTGCAATGGTGTTTAGAAATGTCCATTTGCAGTGCAAGAGAAGACTGTTTTTGAAAATGTATCACTGGAATGCCTGGCCCGAGCATCGACCCATGCATTCCGATAATGCATTTTCAAAAATAGTTTTCTCTTGGCCTGCATATGGGCATGCATTCGCTGAGCAAAATGTAAATTAAAAGGTAGATTTTGAAATATTTAATGTAGTGAAATTATTTACGATTATTCGATTATTTCGTTTTTAATAATATAAATTCAGGATTTAATCACATAATCGTGCAAGCCTAGTTAGCCTAATTTCTCTTCAGATCGCGTGAAGTTGGTTGAAATACAAACTTTTAATTTCGTTCGCATCGTTCGCAACGCACGCGAGCAGTTGAAAAGCACATAAAGAAAGCGAACGCGTTAGAAAACGAACACGTTAGTACGTTTATGCGTTCGAAATTAATCTGAATGAAATTGCTAACTCGTAAGAGATTTCAATCAATGGGAGTTCGTTTTGATTACGCGTACATGCACATGCGCGTATGCAGTGAATTTAATTTCGACCAATTAAAACATTCGATTCATATTTGTAGCCGAAGTAGTAACTCTTACGCGCTGGAGTGTGTAGCCAATGAAATTGCATAGTAGTGGTCTGGAGGATTCTCCATTTGCAGGCCAAGAGATGACGATTTTTGAAAATTTACTATTGAAATGACTAGCTCGATAATCGTGCCAGCCATTCCAGTGGTATGTGTTAAAAAATAGTCTTCTCTTCGTCTGCAAATGGGCATTCAATAAGCACATATTTTTATATGTTGACCAAATTCAGTCATTAAAGGATTAACGCGTCCGAATTCTAGCGTTTTAGAGTGATTAATCAATGAGATTCCTAAGTTCCTAAGCAAATGCATGGCACGTGATACATCATAACCGCTAGACATGCAGAGGTCAGGAAAATTTCCGATATCCCTTTTCCCACATACTATTCTCATCATACAGATCCAGAATATCCTCCCTTTGTGCTGTTGCTGTGGATGACGTTGCGCTGACTTTGCGCTACTACTGCTGCTGCTGCTGCTACTACTACTACTACTACTACTACTACTACTACTACTACTACTACTACTACTACTACTACTACTACTACTACTACTACTACTACTACTACTACTACTACTACTACTACTACTACTACTACTACTACTACTACTACTACTACTACTACTACTACTACTACTACTACTACTAATACTACTTTTTCTTTTCTTTTTTTTTTAAAATCCGACGCTGACGCAGTCGGACACACTTCACGGAGGAACTCCTTTAAAAAAGGCTTGCAAACCCCCATAAAAATCGGGTGAAATAGCAGGGTTTATTAATAGTATATGAATAACAATACAAACTTAACATATCAAAACAGTGCAAGCTAAAATACTCTAGTACCATATACCACACCCATGGCATAACTACATAGAAAAAAACTTAATAAAGAGCCAATAACATAATATAATTCAACAACACTATTAGTATTTGCACACCGTGTAGTAGGCCCAAATGGCGAGCATAGTTCCCCAACAAGTGGTCAGCGACTCATCAATAATTAGCAGTAAGTTACTGCTACTCATTGACGCCATTGAGCCGATTCATGACCGAAGCACACCGCATAGTATTAGGCCCAAATGGCGAGTGCACCTCGCCAACAAGTGGCGAGGTGACTCGTCAATAAGTAACAAAAGGTCACTCATTGACGCCAGTTAGCCGATTCTTAAATACCGGGTGGGCGTAGTAGCCTTTATGTCGTATAATGCACAAAGCAAAAGTATACAAACTATGACTACATAGATGGCGCTTTGGGTTCACATTCTAAATTTACTTCATTGTAATTTTTTGGCAAATTACGCTGGAACAAATACACCTACAGTAAACGTTTACAACAGAATGCTAATTGTATATATGTAAGATTCCATACTCTGTTAACCTAATGAACTCGAAAGTCGGATCACCTCCAGAATATTGACGCGATGCTCATTTGATATTTAAATATACCGATTCCCAAGGCTAGGTTATTCGTCAAAATTATCATCTCCTAAGACATTAAAATTGTTAAATAATGTCAATTAAATTAAATTAAATACCATATATCACTAACAAGCAGCGAGTGTGCTAGCTTATACAAGTTCTGCTTCTGCTATTTTTAGATATCCGTGTTCAATTGATACTAGGCCGGTCTTGCACCATACATCTTTAAATCTACTTTCTTTTCCATGTTCCACTAGCCTGTACAATTCACAATGACTGCAATTTATCAACAATGATCGAAATATAGCTTGTATGGCTCTTTGGTGGTTGTTTCCTGTTTTGTCTCTGGCCTCTGAACACAGATGCTTCCAAATGGCCCACACTCCTACAGATAACAGGGTTATTAACAATTCTTTCACCTTGCTATTAATGATTCGTACGATAGTTGTGCAATCTTTGAACATAATTGTTTCGGCCATTAATTCCACATATTTGATTCCAAATTTAGCAAGGAGCATATTGATATATACACAACATCCTGTAGCTATACAACACTGTGTAAACAGATGGTCTATTCTTTCCTCCTCAGTATTACATAATAAGCACCGGTCTGTACTTGTTATTTTGCACATATAAGTCAGATGGCCGACCCATAGCCTTCGATGTATCAATCGCCATGCCAGGTCCCGTGCATTTGCTGGTAGACAAGGTAGATGTATTGCTTTCCAGGCATTTTTCCAGTTCTTTGGCGTGCACCCTAAATTGTTCCAATGCCTAACTGCAATAGGAGACTGTCTCCGACTTTGCATTAGCATTCCATACCAGTCTCTAGATGCCATGTTGGATTTTATATGGTCTGACTTAAATACTAATGTTGGTTGCAACATATCAATGTTGCCATGTGCTTTCGGCAATTTGAACCATACAGCAGGTATTGCATTCTTTATTCTAACAAATAAGCGCTAAGCATCAATATGTCTCATTGATGTTATTCTTGCTACAGCTTGCATCGCAATCCATTTACGAGATTTCGGATTTACCAATTCACGTAAATATTGAATACCATTTTTGGCCATAGAGGGCAAATATAATACATCATCATTATCACGAATCAACTTGTTGCCCAAAAGACGTTGCTCTAAGGCATCTTCCCAACAATTGGGTGTGGCATTGATCGTGTAAATATTTCTAAGGCTTCGAACTGTTCTTTATATACATATGGAATCGTTTGATGGTTAGGTAGCAGTTTATTGCACATAAATAAAAATTCTACTGGAAATGGGTCTACATACCTTTGTAGAAGTGCCCTTGAAACAGTTTGAAGTAAATAACTTATTCAAGAATTTCAATTTTAAAAAAGCACACTTTGCTGAAACATTAACCAAATCCAGGACTCCGGCATGCTTTTCATTGGTGAGGATTGACTGTGATACTAAATGGACTTTGTCCTCCTATAAGAAGGACAAAAGTAACGTGTTGATCTTTGACTCTACTGATTTGGGCATATGAACTACAGAAGCGGTACACCACAGTCCAGATAAAATTAAATTATTAAGAACAAATGTCCTGCCAAAGACAGTTAGGCGACGTCATTCCCAATTTAGTAATGCACACTTTAGCTTGGATAGCCTTTCTTCCCAGTTTAGTAATACATTTTGTTCTCTACTAAAGTAAATACCCAAAATTTTTATGACATCATTTAAGCAGGTAATATCCATGACATTATCAGTTCTGCTCTTCCAATCGCTCAAAAATAATCCCTTAGATTTATCTTTATTGACTTTAAGCCCTGATGCCTTTTGAAAATCTGTTAATACTCCATTTAAAATTCTAAAATCCGTATTTTTACCCGCAAACACAGTCCTATCATCTGCATATTGAGAAACCTTTAGTGGCGTTTCTACGCATATTCCTTGAAAGTCATTGCGTTGCCTCAATGTGGCCCCCAACGATTCCATAGCTATGACGAATAGAAGCGGGGAAAGTGAGCAACCCTGTCTGACACCTCGTTCCAACACTACAGGTTCGGATAGCTGATTGTTTACTAAATAGCAACTTGTTATATCAGTATATAAAATATTTACCCATTTAATAAATCTTGAACCAAAGCCAATATGGTCTAAAAACTTAAACAAGAAATCCCATTCTAGTCTGTCAAACGCCTTCTCGTTATCAAGTTTTTATTATTGGTGCTGGGATACACTCCTTTTTAACTAATTGAATAAGGTCCGGTATAAGCAAAGTGTTGTTTAATATTGATCTTCCTGGCACAGAGCAGGTTTGATCATCATCAATGACTTCGCCTAGAACTGCGCCAAGTTTTAATGTTAGTGCCCGTGTAATAATCTTATAATCTACACAGAGTAGAGAGATTGGTCTATAATTCTGTGTTTTATTTCTGTCACCCCTCTTGTATATAAGCCGAACATATGCTTGGGCCATCGATGGAGGGAGATGCCCTTGCTTAAAAATGCTAGCTGCTATTTCTTTTAGTACTGGCCCAAATATGTGCCAGAATGTTTGATAAAATTCAACTGGAAGTCCGTCACATCCAGGAGACTTTTCTAACTTCATACCTTTGAGGGATTTTGTCAAATCATCAATTGTTATTGATTGGTCACAGCTTTTGCGACATGAATCTGGAAGTGTTTTCGTTATATTAGCTAAAACATCTCTAGTTGCAGTTTCGTCGCTTCCCTCAGATGTATACAATGATTTGTAAAATTCGGATACTGTTTCCATCATTTCTGCATTTGAGCACACTAATACTCTATCATTAGTCTTCAGTGAGCGTATTAATTTCTCTATACCTCTTGCCTTTTCCAAGTTACAAAAGTAACGTGTAGGCTTTTCGCCCACGGTGTGCATTTGTGTTCTTGACCTTATTTTGGCGCCATAAAACTGATATTGCTCTATTTCATTTAGTCTACCTTTTAATTTAACTAATAGTTCGTAATAATTATATTCCCCATCACTAATTTTCTTATTAATTTTACACAACGACCTCTGAAGCGCCTTTTTACGCTTTCGTATTTCACGAGCTTTCCTAATGGAATACTGCCTTGAAATAAATTTCAGGTCTGATTTAGCATCTTCCCACCAGTCTGTTATACATTCATACGAACCTCTTCTTTCATCCCAATGCCGCCAACAACTTTCTACACATTTGCGATAGCAACTATCTCGTAGCAATGCTACATTACGTTTCCAAAATCCATCTCCTCGTTTGACCCAGTCAGCATTGTCTAATGTGATGGAAAACATATTGTGATCAGAGAAAGTTACTGGTTTTATGTTAGTTTTACACATGTAACCTTTCAATGAACGTTCTACATAGATCCTGTCTAACCTTGAAGCTAACCTTCCATCGGTTGAAAACCAAGTAAATTCCCGGCCTTCTGGATTTTCAATCCGATAAGTGTCTAACAAGCTTTTATTTTCACAAATGTGTTTCAAAATACTATGCGATGTGTCATTAAAATTAGACCTAGAGTTTCTGTCTTTAGCCTCATCTAATATGCAATTAAAGTCACCGCCCATAATTAGGTGTTCAGGCGTTCTGTCTTGAATTATTGCGGAAACATCATTTAGAAATTCACGGCGCAATTGATGAGAGGTAGGTGCATAAAGGCACATCAAATTTAAACTTGTGTTTAGTACATCAATTGATACAAAAATCCATCGGCCATTTGTATCTGATGACGACGATATAACGTCAACATAGTTGAGACAGCGGGGCAGGATAAGAATGGCCACTCCCGCACTATCATCTTGTGATAAAGACTAAAAAATCTGCCCTTTTGAAATATCATTGAGAGATTCATACACTTCAGTTTTTTGAATTTTGGTCTCTTGAAGAAAAGCAATATCAACTCTCTCATTTGCTAATTCTTCAAGCAGGTGGCGCTGCTTGAATTCGGTATTTAATCCTCTGCAATTGATGGTGCAGATAATCATAATTTGTAAAATGATGTTTACAACCGCCATGATTAGGTTAACTTGATTTGGGGTTTTAGCTCGTTTCTTAGACCATTTACCTAATTTTTCTGCGAATTCAATATTTCCTGGTTCTACCACAGACAAATATTCATATTTGGAAATATCAGAATCATGGCGCAGTAGACGATATTTCACGCCGTTACATATGGCACTAACACTTCACCCCCTTCTGATCGGTACATTACCATTTCATCTTTCATCTGTGAACTCTGTGTTTGAATGGACACATCTGATTCTGCAACTGACATTGTATCATCATCCATATCATTTACTTCAATCTCAGATTCTGAGCTATTGTCCTCTTTATGACGCTTATTGCTACTTAAGTTACGTTTGGCAGGAGCGTCATTTACCATATCTTCAAGCTGACTTAAATCAAGTGGGCTTAGGGGAAAATCGACTGAACTTTTTCTTCTGAGTCGTAAACTTATCCTGTCCTAATTTTAATTCATCTAAGGAATTGTAAACTGGCTCTTCTGTAAGATCATCATTTTTCTGCATGTCTTTTACAGCCACGTTTGGCTCCACTGCACTTTGATTATTTTCTTGACCTAAGGTTATACCCTCCTCTAATACTTGAATTTCATCAACTGTAATTACTTTAACAGGATTTGATAATTTGTTTGTGTCATTTACAGTGGCATGAACCACAACAACAGCTTCCGTAGCGGTTGCTTCAGAAGCATGTGACTCAGTTGCATCCTTTAATGGGCGATTATCTCCTGATACTGAGGGCCTGTTTTGATTTTTTAGACAGCGCCATTTAAAATGGTCAACTGAACCACAGAGCAAACACTTGTTTCGATTGGGACAATCTGTTGCCAAATGGTCAGTGCTTAGGCAGATCCGACATTCTTTAATTTGCCCTCTATACCATAAGGGCAGGACACAACTGCCATCAAGCGTCAATCTGCTTGGTAAAGGGCTATACACTTTATCACACCAGATACGTCTTACACCGTTTTCTAGTGGTCTGTCAAAGGGATACGTTTCCCGTTCAATCTTTTGCACTTTGCCATACTTCTTGAGTTCATTCGTGATTCTGTCATATGGAATTTCTAGTGGAACTTTCATCTTCACTAGCAACCTATCTGACTCGATTTCCTCTATGTTACAAACTTCGCCTTTTACAATAAGAACATCTTCTAGAAGCTTTTCCTTGACCCCCTCATTTGACACTGTTACATTCCATACAGTTTTAGTAACATTGATAAGCCCCTGCAAAGTAACAGGTCCCGCACCAACGACGTCCTTTAACCCATGATACCCGTCGATAGCCGTGACACCCCACCCCTTAGTTGTTATTTTAAGGTTTAGGGTACGCTTGTAGGTTGCCATGGTGGTTCATAAAAGGAAGAAACCCATACTACTACAATATATAATACAAATATATACTTATATAATACCAAGACGTCAGGGAAAGATCTGAACACTAAATAAATAGTGTCCCCTTTTGAAACCCTGACGTCTACCAACAAATATACGAATAGAGAGTACAGTCGTATATTTGTTAGTTTGAACCACTTTCTAAGTGGTTCACTAACACCTAGCCGATTAAAGTATACTAACAAATATATGAATAGATAGTACAGTCATATATTGCTTAGTCTGTTCGAGTTGACCGGGGACAGCCAACTGAATACAAGGATTTATATAATTAAAGAACTAGGTTTGCGCTTACAAATGACAAAGGAATTAAATCCACTCACTCAAGCGATCTTGCCAAATATAATGCGCTAGCCAACGAACTATAGTAATAGCATACTGGCGCGGGGAGAAATGTATTGCATTGACCACAGTAAGAGGAGCCTATTAAATGACGGAAACCGCCAGCTAAGAGGAATGGTTTTAGAAAATGGAGACACAAAATGCGCTCCAACCAAGACAAGAATTTACAAATTAAACAAAGATTGAAAGGAAATACTAATACTACTAATACTACTACTACTGCTGCTGCTGCTGCTACTGCGACTGATGCTGCTGCTACTACTACTACTACTACTACTACTACTACTACTACTACTACTACTACTACTACTACTACTACTACTACTACTACTACTACTACTACTACTACTACTACTACTACTACTACTACTACTACTACTACTACTGCTACTACTACTACTACTACCACCATCACTACTACTACTACTACTACTACTACTACTACTACTACTACTACTACTACTACTACTACTACCACTACTACTACTACTACTACTACTACTACTACTACTACTACTACTACTACTACTACTACTACTACTACTACTACTACTATTACTATTACTACTACTACTACTACTACTACTACTACTACTACTACTACTACTACTACTACTACTACTACTACTACTACTATTGCATTCTATACACGTTACCTAAATCTAGTCGTCGACCAGAGCTAGTACTCGGGATGTTATGGACGCGATCCCGGAAACCTGTTTTGTCACCGGTCAATTCTATTGTATAATCAACTGTTGCACCGTAAACGATAACGCCGAAATGAACATCGTCTCCCATAGATGAGTTTGCTGCCACGACATCTATTGCAGTTCTGAAATTGGTTACATCTTCAAACACGAAGATTACATCAAACTTTCTCCGTGTTTCCGCTGTAGTTAAAAGACATTATTATTATTATTATTATTATTATTATTATTATTATTATTATTATTATTATTATTATTATTATTATTATTATTATTATTATTTGTCCCGATGCTCCTTTAAATGTGCGTATTCACACAAAAATGCTTGAAAATAAAATTGTTAAAATGTTTTACTTTTAGATGCTTAAATTTTGTACCTCAATGTAATAAAACGAAATAAATCGTAACAAATGATGATTTCATTCTGTATAATGTATTATAAATCGTTTAGTTGTGAAGTTGAATTAGGGCCTCGTCTCTAATTCAGTTTCACAACTTAAAAGATTATATTAAGTCAAACATAATGAAATCATCATATGTTAAGAATTATTTCGTTTCACTACATCTAAGCACACAATTTAAGCACATAGAAGTATAAAAAGATTTAACAACTTTACTTTAGTGAGCATACTTTTTGCAGCTTAATTTTTACAGGTGGATTTATGTCACTTCACATATGCACGGCTTTATATCATCTGTTTGATTCTGCATATATAAACTACTGTAAAGTAATGTTAGAACAATGAACATAGGTTTTATCTCTACACTATGGTAACGTGGAGAGCGCCACCATTTTAAACTCAATATGGTGGTCATTATAAAGGGTGATTGGATTGTATTTGTGGATTATAATCCGCCACGCGTTTATATTGTCATTTTCCTGACATGGTAGATAGAGTACAATGCGTCTACTAATATCGGCACACGTTCTGAAAGCGCTTGCTAACCCTTTTGACTCTAAGCTGGCCAAAAACTCTACAGTCGTCTTGCGTAATGCCCGTTGCAGGCAAATTGAAGAATATTTTTGAAAAACATACCACATGAGCCAGTCATTCTAGTGGTAAATTTTCAAAAAGAGACATCTATTGGCCTAAAAATGGGCATTCAAATAAGCAAATATTTAGATTTTCTTGATCATATTTAACCATTAAAGCGTTAATTGATGTCTTACTTCCGTGTCCTTATGTTTGTTAGCTACTTATCCATTGAAATATCAGTGTCTCAGTTTCAAAACATCTATACAGCAAAGCTGTTGAATAGTGTGGAATCTAATTTGACTGGCAACAACTCACCACAGTCAAATTTTGCAATTAGTATTCAACAGACTATACATTAAAGCGTGTGCCCTTTGTGATGACCCCTGAGTTGACGAATCCAGTATTATAGTGATCAACTTCATGTCCTATCTGTAGGGGGCTGAATAATAATTGCAAAATCTAAATTTCCAATCGATTCCTACACCCGTTCGAACGGATAGAGCTTAGTATGAACTGTGCGGATCTTAGCAACTTAACTAGGCATATATGCCTCCATTTCTGGACGAAGTCGCTGTAAGAGTCTAGCGTTATCCCATTTCACTTCTTGCTTCAGAAGATAGGACATGAAGTCGACCACTATGGCCGTGTTCTCACTAGAGAGTCAATCGGGAATAACGCCATACGTCAGTACGGCGTTATTCCTGATTAAGTCTCTAATGAGAACACGGCCTATGATCGTCGGTTCGCCAACCCATGGGTAACCACTAGCACCTTAGTATATATATTTATCATGAGTTATCTGATTTAGGTATTTGCAGAAACCTGTCTCTGGTAACGAAGAATTAAGGACTAGTGCCTGTCGTGCATATACAGACTAGTTCATCAACCAGTTATGTATGCGTGTACATATAACGACTGCTTGCCCAACTCTTCTCTCCAACCAGCTGTATATGAGCGTACATTATAACGATTTTTAAGCTCCAATTTCAATAACTGCCTATCTTTAGTCAGCGGAAATTACGTATACATATGCCAGAACATGATATACAATGGATGGGTCCGATCTCTCACTAACATATATGACGTCATGGTCAATGTAGCTGACGTTACAATCAAAGTGCGCAATGAATGGTGCATTAAGCTCCGTCATGCACATCTGAAGATCCGTCACGTGTACGAATTACATGTCGTTGATGAAATGGATTTGCTATATAATTTACGTTTTGTTCAATATTTTGAAACTAACTGGACTAGGCGCTAAAGAATCTTCAGCACCCATTAAAATTAGTTTCAAAATATGCAACAGCTAACCTGTAGCGCTATCTCGAACACAGGATTCAGAGAATTCAGGGTTCAAAGTGTATTAATCGATCCCAACACGCGCAGAATGTAAGCAGAGCTTAGCTAGAAATGGGCTGGACGTAGCTGGAAATGGATCCATATATTAAGGCCGTGTTTTCACTATAGAGTTAATCAGGAATAACGCCATGCTTCAGTATGGCGTTATTCCTGATTAAGTCTCTAGGGAGAACACGGTCTAACTCACACTATCCAGCGCTAATATGAATTGATGTATCAAGTTTCGTGTTTTCACTCTGTTCCGTTCCCAAGTTATAGCAAAAAAAGTGTATTTCATTATGTATTTAGTGACACCGTGACCTAGATATTTGACAATTTGATCTGAAACTCATATATTTTAGCCAGTCTCAACACGAATGGGTGTGACAGATTTTGTCATCCTATCGTATGGCCAACGGAGGAGTCAAGTTTATCCATCAATCATATGACGTCATAGTCAATTACGTGACGTGTAGGATGACGTCATAATCAATGACGTAGATATGTTTGTCGCGAACGCTTAATTGATGACGGACTATGCGTTGCTATACGAATTGTATGTTTTTACTATTTAATAAATATTCTGTTGAACAACAACTTTGAAACTAGTTTGACTGGGCGCTGTTGCTGCCATGGCCATAGTTTCAAAATAGTCAGCGTCAGATCTGTATAGTTTTCTGGTAATTGATAGTCATGGAGTTCGGGGATCGATCTATCCCTAGACGGGCGAAGCGTGGGTGGCGCTTAGCTAGAGAGGGGCGGGGCATAGCTAAACCCGGATTTCTCCATTGGTATCAAACTAGTGACCCCCTAACCTAGATAGTTGACCTTTTGACCTAAACGTAAAATATTTCTGGACAGCCTCAACATAAATAAATGTGCTAAAGTGAGTGATTTTACCTTCTAGCATTCCCGCAATATTGTCATAAATGTATTTTTCTCTATTGGTCATATGGCCATATGACATAGATATTTAGATATTTATTTCCACAATAGGCCATCGGCCCTTGAGTGCACATTGAACACAATATATACATGACGGATACCGTATATAAAATTCAATTAATACATAAGTTTAAGTATACTATGGCTGTATATGTTAACATTTAAATCTGATCTTGCAATAATTTATACACACATCCACTCAACCACACAGAAACGCACTCACGCACACAGACACGCACGTGCCAGACACTCTAACGCACACCACCGACACATACACACACGCACATGCGCCCATGCACACTCGTATACACACACGAACTCACACCCAATCATATACATGCTCGCAGACGCAATCCCACGTGCATGCACTCCTGCGCGTGCGCACACACGCTCGCACGCATGCACCCACGCACGCACACACGCACGTACGCACGCACACACACTTTCACACGCACACACACACACACATGCAAAAAAGCGTACGCACAAACGCGCATTCCCACGTACGGAGGCGTACGGCGATGTACAATATCGTTACGAAAATATGCAATAAGATTAGTAAACTACAAGTTGTTAATACATTAATACAGTACGAATATAGTTAGGCTATTGCATTTAGTTGCAACAATAATTGAGCTTACAAACTATATAAATGGTATGCAGTGCAAATCAACCATACCACGAGATATTCCAGGTCACCGTAAATATACTACAGCTAAGTGATCTCCAAATGACGACACCAAGTAACTATGCATAGAAAGCTGTTGCGTATTTTGGAACCAATCGGACCAGCGAGGTGCTTCGACCTATGGCACCAACACCCACCAAACAACCCGCCCCAAAATACCCAACAGAATTTATAATATTAGAACATCTTTGAAACTAATTCAATTGGTGACCTGCTCACTCTGTTGTCCTTATGCTATATCGTGTATGAGTTGTATGTATGTTTGCTTGGGTGCATAATTACAGTGTTTTTATTTCTTTGATGCATTTATTTGCTGTAGAATATTTTGAAACTAATTCGATTGATGACAGTAATACATTAAACGATATTCACTAGATGAGATTGTAACTTTTTGAAATTACAAATACAGTTGAGCTGACAGATTTGTCTTCACGTTTTCTGTATCAAATCACCCACACATATGCCCACCTCTCACTTCACTCATCCCTGCCTACACACGCACGCCCACGTGCTCGCACCCTACACAGTCACTCTGACGCATATAAATTATCCACTCATGACGCTAGACGCTCACACAAAGTGATTCTCAACCCATTGACATCAAATTAAACGTACATTTAGCCGACCGCAATATGAACAGATTTTTCAGATTTAGTGATTCTACCTTCTTACATCCTGAAGATATACAGCGGATGGCCGGGCAGACAGACATACAGACAGACAGGCAACCAGGCAGGCAGGCAGGCAGGCAGGCAGGCAGGAAGGCAGGCAGGCAGGCAGGCAGACAGACAGGCAGGCAGGCAGGCAGGCAGGCAGGCAGGCAGGCAGGCATGCATGCATGCAGGCAGGCAGGCAGGCATGCAGGCAGACATACAGACAGACAGGCGTGCATGCATGCAGGCTTGCGGGCAGGCAGGCAGGCATGCATGCATGCAGGCAGGCAGGCAGGCAGGCAGCCAGCCAGACAGACAGACAGACAGACATGTATTGCAGGTATGAGCGCGTTCACGCGTATCAGTATATGCTCAATGTATGTACTTACGCCATAACGCTTGACAGCTGGCTAATATAGAGACGAGAATGCACAGTGAAGCACAATGCTGTTGAATAAAAAGACAATTATAAATGACATAGTCAAATATCAAGTTCAAACGTAGGCTATTTATTTCAGTCATGTTGTTCACATAATCGTATTACAATTTGAGAGCCCCTCCCCCCCCCCACTCCCCCCACCCCCTCCCCACAACACGTGTTTTCCGGGCTTGATTTATTACAGTGGATGCCCCTGGGCAGTAATTGGCGAAATGTCTGGGAGGGGGTGACCCAATCCCATAGTCGATCGTGCGGATTCCGGGGCCTTCTCCCAAAAGCGGAAAATCGAAAATTTGACACTCTAAGACGCTCTTAAGCATCTAATTTTAAGTTTTCTCTCAGAGAGTTTGATAACGCCACTGCCATCGCCGCCATCGCTACTAGTACGACGAAGACGACGACGGCGATGACGACGACGCCGGCGACGACGACAACGAAAAATGCAGCGACGACAACGAGAAATGCGACGTCGACAACGAGAAATGCAACGACGACGACGATAAGAGCGACGACGCTTATACCAGCAACGATAACACCAGGGACGATGACAGCAGCGGCATAAATGTATCAAAGGAACAATCATCTATGATTGAATGGCTTGATAAATTCATGATTAATTCAACAAATGCACGAATAGTCAAGACAGTGACGTAAGCTATGGAACGATTGAATTGAGGGCTGCACATCTCGCTATGACACGCCCATTTATCAATAAGCTCCACCACACGCTTTGCGCGCGATGAGGAGCGATTTATATTCTTTGTACCCTGACTTTTCAGAATCACATTTCACGGCAATTATACATGTACGTTATTGAATATTTTGAAACTAATTTGACACCAATGCCACCAATAACACTCAGTCAAATTAATTTCAAAATATTTATTAAAAGGTAAATCCATCAAAGACATGCAATTCGTACACTTGGCGGAATATTTAAATGTGCATTACGGAGATAGATACGCCATTCATTGAGTGTGACGTCATATACTTGAGTGACAGATCGGATCCATACATTGATGCATGAATAGTTGGATAAACAAGCAAGCAAATTACTGAAAAGTGCGTTAGACAAGCCTAGGCACCCAACACAATTTTGTGGGAAATTCTGTTTGTTCGAAAGAGTAGCCTATCAGTCGTAGGAGGGAACGTGACCATATAATTAAGAAGACAATTTTTTTCTTAGATTGTTAGATAGAAATTTAGATGCTCTATTACTATTTCGAATGCTTGGATTGGAAATACATTTTTGTCATATAATTTTCAAAAATTGTCCGTAACAGGAATGTCCGGAGAAAATGGGCAAGAGTAGAACACTTTAACAGCCAACTGATGATTCATATTTACCTCTGGATATGCACGAGATGTCATTTGAAAAGTAATTAGAATTTGAAAACTTTCCTGGGGAAGACACCGAAACACACACACACACACACGCGCACGCACGCA
>CM067375.1:10862925-10897985 GCA_034401795.1 Chaetoderma sp. LZ-2023a
CACGACACGACGATGTTCTGACAAACCCGGTGCAGTGGTCTTGAGGGATACCGCTTTGTCTATCGGGCGGGGACAGTTTTTGAGGATTTACCACTAGAATAAATGGCTCGATAACCGCGCCAGTCTTTCCGGTGGTAAAACTTTGGTAATTGTCTCCTGTTGACTCGCAGATGGGCATTGAATAAACAAATTATTATTATTATTTTTATTATTATTATTATTATTATTATTATCATTTTCATTCATTGACCGATTTTGGTTGCGTGTCCGGATTTGTGGTCGCATGTGTGGATTTGAGTGCGCTAATATGTAGGTGAAGTTCAGAGTTACTTTGGCGATATATAAACACACTTAATGATGTTGTATGATTAATCTTAATAGATAATTTTCTCTATCGTGTTTAAGGAGTGGTCTCTAAAGATAGTAGGGATTAAAGGTTGAAACTTTCGGCTGCAATTTTGTACAGGTGGTCGCACATTTATACATATGTTGGCATGTGTATGTACATACCTGAACACACATGCACACCAAAATGCATGCATACATGTGCGGCCGCATGTGGCCATACTTGCGGATTTTGTCCGCATGTTGTGGATTTGCAGCCACATGTTGCGGATTTGCGGCTGCATGTTGTGGATTTGCGGCGCAGTACATATAATCATATAAAACGGTTCAAATTCAATCCCTTTTCTCACTCCAGTTTAAGCATTCCAAAGTGGTTGGACGTGTATATTAACTGCAGGGTAGTTAGGCAGTCAGACGATTTCTTTGAAGAACCTTGTAACTTGAATGCTTGCTAGATTTATCCTATAATCTATATGTCAAGACGTAAATGTTTTGAATGTGATTCAACTTTTGATAGGTCAAATGACCTGAAGCGGCATAAGATCAGATTCCATAACAATGACGATAGCGGAAATCTAGACAGTGAAGATGAAGAAATGACAGAGATGGAGAGTGAAGATCATGAGCCAATAGGGTCAGAGATTGAAGCCGGTCATGACTCATCAGAGTTTGAGAGTGAAGATGACGGTGCAGATGAAAAAGAAGCCATAGGCAATCAGGAACTATTCACAATATTCAAGAATATTAAGCATGACTTAGACGCTGAACAATCAAGTTTAGAAGATGAAGATGGTGAAGTGAACACAGACCCAAATGGTCTAGGCAATGTGTCTATTTCCGTATATGCTAATGCTTTAGTTACAAAGTGTATAGACATAATGTTCCAGTGGAGAAGATTACAGAACTCTATGCTCATTAAAATAATTCGTCAGGAAATTAAAGATTCATATCACTGAGGGGTACGCATACGATGAAGCAGTCTTCTCAGCTTTTTGAAAAAGAGAGTTCCTGATCAAGAAGTACATAAGGAACAATATAGATGCTGACGATAATGATGATGCTTCTGTCGGTGATGGATCTGATCCACAAGGAATCATTCTACCCATCGATAAATGGATCTCCAGAACATTGACTATTTGTTTATGCTACAGTAACTATATGTTTTATCATATGTAATATTTTCATCAATGTAAAGATATGGATACAAATAAAACATTGGTTCTTTATGTGCGTGTTGAGTTGATGATTGTAGCTGCCCAGCCGGGATTCCCCCCCCCCCCCCACACATCCCTCGATATACAAATCGCAGGTGAGTGCTGTTGATGTTGGTGGTCATGGCGGTGGGGTTGGTGGTTGGTGGAAATAGGTGTTGTGGTGGATGATGGGTGGTGGGTTAATGCTTGGTGGTGGGTGCTGGTGCTTAGTGGGTGGTGCTGCTGGTGGTGATAGAGGGATGGTGATGGTGGTGGTGGTGGTGGTGGTGGTGCTGTTGGTGGTGGTGGTGGTGGTGGTGGTGGGGGGTGCTTAGTGGTTGGTGGTGGATGTCGGTACTGGTGGTATTGGTGGTAGTGGCGGTGGTGGTGCTGCTAGTGGCGGCTGTGGTGAAGGTGGAGGTGGTGGTGTTGGTGCTGGCGGTGTTGGTGGTGGTGATGGTGGTAGGTGTTGGTGGTAACGATGATGATGGTGGTGGTGGCTGATGGTGGTTGTTCGTGGTGGGTGTTTATTGGCGCAATGTCTAGATACATGGATAGCCAGCAGAGGCAGTCATTCCAATGAACAATTTTCTCTTTGTCTGCAAATGGACGTTTTCAATGAGAAAATTGAAATAGTTAATAATTATAGTTAGGAAATATAGTAAAAAACATGGTTATAACGTATCACTGATGTGTAGCCCAAAGAGGATATATTTATATTTGACTTGTAGTAAACGACCATCTATGATTATGCTACTATGCTCGTAATGTGGCTCTTAATTGTTGAAATGTAATGTCATGAATGATAAGGCATTCGGTCTCCAACCAACTCCCCAAAATGCACTTACTATTGTTAACGTATGAACACGGTGAATTAAAAATGCGCTAATCCTTAGTGGTAAACAACATTAGCCAGTGAGCGGGTTCACGCATTATTATCGTTTTTTAAAAACTACTCCCAGCGAGGACATTGTAATATCTTGCCAAATATCAATTTCATGTCATTTGTTCACCGGAATTTGTTTTTTAAGTATGCGAGTGCACTTTTATAATCAAGTGCTAACACTCGACTCCATCGTGGCAAGCTGCACGCTCTCATGCAGTATAATTAATGTATTTTATAGTCTGTGATATGAAAGACGTATTTTATGAAAAACATTCAACAGCGACAGCAGCGTGGTTTCCAAAAAAGGGTAATCAACCTGTATTGAAACATGTGCAGTGTCAAACAATGAAATGTGACTCCCCATGCCCCGCCTGTATAAAATTGCGTCCGCAACATTTTTTGAAAATTTAATAATTAAATGACTGCCACTTTAATGACATATATCTCCTTAAATACGATAGATACATGAGTATTATCTATATAATATTATACAAACAGCATCAATAAGTTTACCTATATATTACCCGTGTAACACTACTTCGCTCTGATTTTTTTTTGAAAATTAAATGACTGGGAACACATTTTTAATTTGGCATAGGAAGCCACCTAGTTTCAAAATACCTTTTTAACCATGAGGGTGTGGGGGGGGGGGGCGCCGCCGCCCACCTAATTAATATGTTAAACACGATCAGCAAGAACATGATCATTATTACGCACGCATGTCAATACCTATTTAATAACAAATTAATCTACGCATTAACACGCATATGTCAGAACAGACATTTAGAACAATAGCACACAGTGGCCACCTGTATGAACAATAGCACACAGCCGTTCATTTAGAACAAAAGCGCACAGAGTACACCCGCTCATTTAGAATGATAGACTCCACCCACTCATTCAGAACAACCAATCAGAACGCAGTATTTAAATAGGTCAAGCGCTCATTTGCATAGCAATAGCAGACAGCCGCCCCATTGCCTGCTTGAACTACCCACTTCTGACACATGCACTGGGGGCTTCTGACCACGTTAAAACTGAAGTGTTCGCTCGGCATACCATTACCAGCTGTCTCATAGGCTGTATTTCCCTCTGACTACGAATGATGATTCTGTGTCACAGCTGGCAATTGATGAATTCCATCTGTCGATCAAGTATATGACGTCATAATGAATTACATCACATGTAGGCTGACATCACAATCAACAACGTAATAAATGAGGTAGCTAATTCCCGTCATGAGCTTATAAAGGTCTTTCAGTTGTACGAATTGTATGTCTTTACTATCTAATAAACATGCTGTAGGAACTAATTTTACTGAGACCTGTTGCTGCCATAGGCATTGGCGGAGCTTAGCTAGAAATGAGCTAAAAGTGGATTCATCCGTTGCAAAGGACCGTGTATCCGTTAGAGTTCAACAAGATGTGATGTAGCAATCTCGTAGGCATGATTAAAACACTGACTCAATGCATTAGCTGTTTGCAGAAGGAGATGGCTATTTGCCACATTGTGGTTACAGAGAATGTGATATAACAGGCTAGAAAGACAAAGAATGATGATTTATTTTCGTCTAGCTGGTACGTCTTAGGACAGATGGCATGGCCTAAATGATAATATCGGTGTCCACCCTGTCTGCAGCAAGACTATTTATTCCAGAACAAGAGGCAGTTTAATGAGAACGCCAGCGGATATACCTGGTATTTACCGAAATAGCGCCTGTATGAGAACAATGTCTAAGGCCGTGTTCTCACTAGAGAGTTAATCTGGAATAACCCCATACTTCAGTATGACGTTACTCCGGATTACGTCTCTAGTGAGAACACGGCCTAAGACTCTTACATTCACATTTAGACATGTCTATTTATACCTATATCAAACTTATTTGTATATGAAAATCAGGTTATTGTTGGCATATGACCACTATTTCCCCCGCATAAGCTATACTGTATGACGTCATGTATATCTTTATGATGCTACAACCACCCGGTGTATACTCTGGCCGTGTTATCACTAGAGACCTAATCGGGAATAACGCCATATTGAAGTATGTCGTTATTCCTTATTAACTCTCTAGTAAGAACACAGCCTCTAACCCTATGGATCGTCACTGAGCACTGTTGATCTATATGGGTTCCAGTTAGATTAGTTTCAGTATTCTCAACACCTCTATGGAAACTTCTGGACTAAATCCCGTCTCGATCCACAACAAACATGAGTGCAACATGACTCAGGTTCACAGACATACATAGTTGTATATTAAGGCCAAGATATAAGCTGTATGCATTTGCCGTCTATCATTTCTCAAATTATTTCAATTTCTCCATGCCGATTTCTAAAACTTAATTAATAAAAATCTTATTACATGATTAATTTTAATTAAATGACAAATCTGACAGAAACATGCGGGTTAATGTTTTTCAGTAAAGGTCGTCTTATTTTAATTAATGTAATTCTAGTAGCATAAAGACACATATTTTATCTTTGAAATGAAAACAATATACTTGTCAAATCAGTGTGTTATTGCATGCCACTGCAGTGCCTAATGCTGTGTTAGTTGTGTATAAGTGTATGTTTATTAATAGCGTCAAGCCTTTGCACATAAATGTGCTTTAAGCCACAAGGTTTGATGTAATGAAACGGAATAATTCTTAACACATTGATGATTTGATTCTGCATAATTTAATATAACTTTAGTTGTGAAGTTGAATTAGGCATACGTGTCTCTAACTTAAATCCACAACAGGAAGAATTACTGTAATTAACATAGAATGAAATCACCATATGCTAAGGCCGTGTTCTCATGCAGCCACTATTTCGGTAAATACCAGGTATATCGGCTAGCGTTCTCAATGGACTGGCTCTTGTACAGGAATAAATACATCATTTATTTTGAAATTTAGTCCCACAAAACCAGCGGTTTATCTTCCAATATATCGGTATTGCTTCCCTATGTGAACGCAGCCGATTCCCTCAAAATTTTCCCGGTAGCGTTATCGTAAGTATTTTCTCGCACTGTCTGCCATGTAGCATTACGATCAGCATTTTATCTAGCTCTTCATCAGGTAGCACCACCATTCAGTCCAGAACTATCTTCAAGTGTGTGAATGCAAACCAATATATCGGCTAATTATTAAGCTACATAGTACACGAAATAGTTAAACAGGATTAGGCAATGAGAAAGCGGCCTAAGATTTATATAAGTTCATTTTATTGAGGTACATTATAAGTTAAAGTCTGTATATAAACACAATTTTAATAGCCATTTAAACAATATAGTTGAAGTAGAATCAAAATCTGTCTCCCACATGAAAATTGTGCGAGCATAGAGTAAGAAATAAGCAAGAAATGCAAATTTGAAAACGCGCTAAACGGGAATTCTGATTTCAACTTTTCCGATTCCGGCAATCTATAAGCCGCCTGTATCTATGGCACTCCGGTTACGGCTAGCATAGACCGGCATAGGAATTACAAGTACACAATGCAGGTATTGAAAGCAGTGTCGCTGAAATTATCTCTAGTAAGCGCGATATTTCTAATCGATTCTAGTACAGTTTTTCCCACTGAACATGCTTGTACATGTTTATTCTTTATTAAAGAGCCTGATTTCCTCTAAAGGTTAGAGGTTCTCAAAAAGGTGTTGGAAAATCTCGCAACTATTGCTCATTTTCATTGAAATTATGGTGAAAGGGAGATAAATGTCATCGTATAAGAATCGTCTGAGTAAATAAATTAGCGCGGTTATGTCCCATATATGTGATACATTTTGTGTTGCGAATCGACCAGCGCGTTGGTGGCAGGCTGTCAAGATATTGCACAATAGTAGCTTTTGTTATTAACAGAGAAGTTTCAAGTGAGTCAGTGTGTATTTTATGAAATGTTGGCACATGTTTTATCTATTTATACAAAGTTATATATCAGATGTATGTGATATACATTTGCGTGGTATACTGCACAATTATATGGATAGTACGACACTCAAAAACTTTCTAAAAAATAGTGGCTATGATTTTACAGGGTCTGTGTTGATTAATGGATGTTTAATGACGCCCCAGTGCATGTTTGTAGAGAGAGATAAGCTCTCTAGATAAGGGAGCAAGTCCGCTGGATAGAAAATCTGTTGAATTGATGAATCCAATTTCTCGGTCAATCATATAACGTCATAAGGATCTATGTAATGTATAGGCTCACGTCATAACAAATTACGATTTAGTGTATCGTATATGCTTAATCGTCCGTCTAGTTGTATGAATTGTATTTCTTTACTATTTAATAGACATGTTGCTGAATATTGTGAAACTAATTACTGCAGCGATAGCACCCAGTCAAATTAGTTTCAAAATAGTCAACAGTTTACGTGTATAGTTTTCTGGAATTTGATAGTCATGGAGTGTGATCGATTGATCACAACGCATGAGAAGTGTGGATGGAGCGTAGCGCGAGATGGGTAGACCATAGCGAAAATGGTTTCTTCCATTGCTTCTAGAGCTCTGTCCATGTACACGCCTATTCCCCTAGTCTGGGTGCCAGGAGAAGCCCCCCCCCCCACCCGTACATCCGCAGGATTGTGATTCATTTACTTATTAGCATCTAAGTAAAAGATCTGGATATATTCCCAGAAAAAATTGTCACGATTCTTATTTTCTAGGCATTTATCAAAACCGCGTCATGGACGTTAAAATCTCTCATTTCTCTGGCATTGGGGAAATAAAAATTTAGAAATTTGTCATTTTTTAAATAATTTATTATTAATAAATGACCGGCCAAAATATTGTTTCTTGATTCCCCTTCCATTTCCATTATGGTTTATGCAAATCAGTTAGATTATTAGGCCACCACACGTCAACAGATCATCAATTATCACCGTTAAAAGTCTAAGAAATGTGCATTGCCGTAACTGGTAACGCATTTACACAGACCTATTTTGGCGTTATTAGCTTAAGAAGTTAATAATAAACACCTTCCTACAAATCTAAGGAGTCAATGTTGATTCCTTTCCTGAGATGCTGTTACAATAATAACTGACATAATGTCTTTGTGAAGAATGGCAGAAGAATGCAATTATGGTAAAGTTAAAAATTAAATGAACATAATATTCACATCTAAGTAATGTTGATTAATAAATGACCACTCAACATGTTTCTGATAGTGTTCTCTGTGATTTCATATATGTTACATGTAAATCAGTTGAATAATTATGCCATCAGAGGTCAAAGGGTCACTAATAAAAACATGGCAATCGTGCATTCTGGTTACTTTTGGCATTATTTTGGCATTAATATCTTAATCAGACGGCAGATCCAAAACGTCAATGTTAATTTATTTCATGGAATTGTGTTTCTGGAACTGATTACGGAATGTACATTATTGAATAAACTTGCAAAATGCAATTATGGGGAACTAAAAGATGAAATTACATAACTTAATATATATGTTAGGTAAAGTAATAAATTCTCACTCGCAATGATTTTGTTGCTTCCCACTACATAGCAGACAGTACAACTGCCAGCCATATTTGACCATAGCATTACTCAATGATGCGCATTCACTATTAGATGCTGATTCCTCCCCTTCATCGCTGTTGTTATCATCATCATCATCATCATCATCATCATCATCATCATCCATCATGGCATCATCATCATCATCATCATCATCATCATGGCGTCATGATTATCATCATCATGATCATCATCATCAGCATCATCATCATCATCATCATGGCATCATGATCATCATCATCATGATTATCATCATCATGATTATCATCATCATCATCATGGCATCATGATCATCATCATCATGATTATCATCATCATCATCATGGCATCATGATCATCATCATCATGATTATCATCATGCTCATGGCATCATGATCATCATCATCATGATTATCAGCATCATCATCATCATCATCATCATCATCATCATGTCATCATGATCATCATGATCATCATCATCATCATCATGGCATCATGATCATCATCATCATCATCATGGCATCATGATCATCATCATCATGATTATCATCATCATCATCCATCATGGCATCATCATCATCATCATCATCATGGCATCATGATCATCATCATCATGATTATCATCATCATCATCATCATGGCATCATGATCATCATCATCATGATTATCATCATCATCATGGCATCATGATCATCATCATCATGAGTATCATCATCAACATCATCATCATCATGATCATGGCATCATGATCATCATCATCATGATTATCAGCATCATCATCATCATCATCATGTCATTATGATCATCATCATCATCATCATGGCATCATGATCATCATCATCATGATTATCATCATCATCATCATCATCATCATGGCATCATGATCATCATCATCATTATTATCATCATCATCATCATCATCATCATCATCATGGCATCATGATCATCATCATCATGATTATCATCATCATCATCATCATCATCCATCATGGCATCATGATCATCATCATCATGATTATCATCATCAGCATCATCATCATCATCATCATGTTCCTTTTCTAGAGTATTTGACACGGTGGAGGAGGCATCTCACGCTCCGCCCGCATGAGCTCTAATCGTTACGCCCTGGTATTATCCGCATCATTTCTAATTTAATTTCGCGGATTTTTCCAAGTTCAGACTATCCAGAGTTTAGCCAAATGTTTCATGTTTGATGGGTTACAGTTGTTTGTTGGTGTCTCACTGAATGAATGAACCATGCCAAATTTGCTTTGGCAATTCAGACAATCCATGCCTTTACAGGCGAGACATTGCGCACTTCAGCGTTCTTATATTAATAATGTGTTAATGATGGGGGGTGGGGGTGGGGGTGGGGGTGGAGGGGGGGAGCATAATCCCCATACGCTATTCATACCGAAAGTAGGTTTCAGCTTTGGGTTTATATATAGTGCTTAGGTGCATCGGATCAAGCATACGGATGGTCATCTCGGAATAATGTGTTATACATTAAAACATGCTGTGTTGTGGTCGTGATCTCCTTAAGTGTGTCATACTCAAAGTCGGTTTCACATTTGGGGTTATAGTGCTCAGGTCTAGTTGATATGTATGCCGTTTTAGATTGTGACCTCAGATAGATGTGTGTTATAAGAATGCTGTGTTCTGTTGTATTTTCCACCTTATGGCTTATATTGTCAGGTCCGTTGGATCATGTATACTGTTGGATTGGGAGGTCAGTTGATGAATCATGTAACATACCTAACTCTTTGAACCCCAAGTCCCATGAGTCTCAATTTCAGGACAATTGCATAGCTAAGCTGTTAAATATTTTGAAACTAATTGGACTGAAACCCGTTGCTGCTATATGCAGGAACATCTCCCTGTCAAACTAGTCAAGAATATTCAACATAATATTTATCAAATTGAAAATGTGTTTTCTTAATTGACCTTTCGGGTTCAAAGACCTAATGATGCAGGGAAATTATGGAGAGGAATTAGAGGTTATTCAAGGGATGGGTTCATGTATTATCAAACTGGTTTTAATTGAGTAATCTGATTATTATGGTGACTTATTTAATATGATTGCTTTCAGTCCTAGTGATTTATTATGATTTCCTGAACATTTGTGTCCACAATAGTCATTCCATCGTATTGTCAATTGGAATGATCAGCTGTTTCAGTAAATTCCGATATCTTCTAGATGCATAGAAGATATAGTTGTTACAAGTTGTTGATGCATTTTAAAACATAGGTTACTGTCTATAGATCAATGAGTATCAGTAATGTAAATCATCGTGATATTTGTGGATCACCATAACCCATTAACCACAAGCCGAACGATTCTTGGCAAGACCCGTTCGTTACTACCTATCACCAGCCTGAGCTATGATCTCGGCTCGCGGCTTGGAATCATACAGAATACGCGAATTCATTGATTATTATCTATAAACAAACACTAACATGCCGGATATGGACAGGGACAAAGTAGAACTCCTGACATTTAATTTACAGTGTAATGATCTTAACTTTAAGACGACCAAATCTGGCCTCCACGGTGATCTTAAGTAATAGCCATTTGCAGGCCAATAGAAGACCTTTTTGAGAATTTACCACTGGAATGACTGGCTCGATAACCGAGCCAGTCATTCCAGTGGTAAATTCACAAAAAGAGGCTTCCATTGGCCTGCAAATGGACATTCAATAAGCAAATATCTCGATATTCTTGACCAAATTTATCCATTAAAGAGTTTATGGAGAGGTTTATCGACAGATTAGTTGTTGTTGCGCAATGGGTAAACATTTCAGTCCGAGCTTTGCCAACATTTACATGGCTGAGTGGAGAGAAGTTGCCGTACTAAAATACTGCAAAATTCCTCCCAATTACTATAGCAACCGTGACGATATCCCTTTAATATGGCCACATACAATGGAAGAATTTGGTCAATTCCTGCAGACTGTAGGCAATCATGATCCTGACATTAAATTGAAATTAAAGTGATAACACAGTATGACTTTCTGGATGTTATCATTTACAAATGTTAAAATTTGAGGAATCGCGTTGTTTAAACCACAACGTATAGCCTACTTTGAAGCAGCAGACTCGCACCAGTTGTTTCACAAAAAAGTATTTCCATCCTCACTCATTCGAGGAATTGATAAAAATCACAAATTTTCAGATTTCATGGAACCTATAGTGATAAGAAAGCCCTGCATTCTGCCTGCTCGATACTATTTCAAGCTCTGGAACCTAAAGGATACACCACTCGCTATCTACGAACAACTAAGTCTGATATATTGCGTAAAATAAACTTAGATCAATATAATAAAGTTGATAACGCCAACATAAAAATTAGGTATAATCGACAGGCATCTGGAAACGGCGAATCTAGAAAATGCGGAAAACCAACATGTAAATTAGAAACATTGATTCCGAATCACGACAATTCACTAGCTACCAAACCAAATACAAGTTTCGATTATTGTGGAAAATAAACTTAGATCAATATAACAAAGTATATAACGACATGATTAAAACTAAGAACATTTACTGAAGTGACTGTAAATCTGCGATATCTGACAGTTAAGGAATATTATAAGGTCTCTTCTAAGGACACGTTTGCTGATCCAGTAAAAGCTCTAGGTCTAGTCACAGGTCAACGAGCCATGCTTGAAAATCGCATGGGGTTACACTTAAATGTCACCTTGACTCTAAGGATGAAATAATGTGTGTCTTCTAACATGCTCTTTGAAGTTGCATGATGAAAGGCAGGTATCTTATGCCAAACCTGAAAATTAGACATTTTTACCCGTGAATGATCTTAATTCCAAGGGAGATATTACAATTTTCATTGGATGTTCTAGAATCTGGGCACGTATGAAGAGAATCAGAAAACAGCTCAAGGACAACGACCTGTTCACATCTTTATCCCATATAATAAGATAATAATAGGTTTACTATCGGGATATGTGGCACGGAAAAGCTGATTTCTTGAAAACTGTTGGATGGATCAACTTCAAATTTAATACCAATCAAGTCAATATAAGACCTAGAAGTTCACCAGTTTTCAATACGATTTGAGCAAAACAAATTACGGCGGCCATTTTGAAAAAAAAGAAGAAATTTCACCGTTTGACATCCCGAGTTCATTTCTGCAAAGCCTGAAAACTTGTATTTTATCTGTAGGAGGAGATGCAGTGCTGAGGAGATGCAGTGCAGAGGAGATGCGGTGCAAACGAGATGCGGTGCAGAGGAGATGCGGTGCAGAGGAGATGTGGTGCAGAGGAGATGCAGTGCAGAGGAGATGCAGTGCAGAGGAGATGCAGTGCAGAGGAGATGCGGTGCAGAGGAGATGCGGTGCAGAGGAGATGCAGTGCAGAGGAGATGCAGTGCAGAGGAGATGCAGTGCAGAGGAGATGCAGTGCAGAGGAGATGCAGTGCAGAGGAGATGCGGTGCAGAGGAGATGCGGTGCAGAGGAGATGCAGTGCAGAGGAGATGCAGTGCAGAGGAGATGCAGTGCAGAGGAGATGCAGTGCAGAGGAGATGCAGTGCAGAGGAGATGCAGTGCAGAGGAGATGCAGTGCACAGTTTTTGACGAAGCATAAGAAAGAAAGAAAAAAAAAGAAAGAAGAAAGAAAGAGGAAGGAAGATTCTGAGTGAATTTGATAATCTGCGATTGCATCGCAGATTAATTAGGTATAATCAACAAACACCTGGATATGGTGAATCAGGGCAATGCGTAAAATCAACATGTAAGTTAGAAAGGTTTATTCTGAATCAAGACAAATACACTAGCTACAAAGCCAAAGATAATTTCGGATTTCAGTCAAGCGAAAGGTGCTATAGAACCTCGCTCAGATCGAAAATAAAAAAATTTAAAAATTACATTCTAAGGATAACTATGCTATATCCTAGTGCCGGTGCGTCGCGTCAATGGCAGTGCTCCTAGATCTAATGCTTGACAATAATACACAAAACTACATACATGCGAGTGCCCAGTGATATGGCAAGTCTGAAACGTACACTCAGTTCCAGCGAGTCGGGTAGTTGAGAGCTGGTCCGGTGAAAGAGGATTATTGTCTTCTGGATGGTGGGTCAGTGGATAGACTACTCGGCTCCCAAAAGCTAGGCGAAAGGTGCCGTGGAATTGCCTGTGTTCAAACCTCGCTCAGGTTGAAAATTTAAAAATGCAAAAATTACATTCCAATGATGACTGTGCAATATCCTAGTGCCATTGCATCGTCAATGACAGGGTTCCTAGAACTAATGCTTGACAATAATAAAAACTACTACTACTACTACTACAACTACTACTACTACTACTACTACTACTACTACTACTACTACCGCTGCCGCTGCCGCTGCCGCTGCCTCCGCCGCCGCCGCCGCCGCTACCGCTACCGCTACCACTACCACTACCACTACTATTACTATTACTATCCTACTACTACTGTTGCTGCTGCTGCTGCTACTACTTCTGCCGTTGCTGCTGCTGCTGCTGCTGCTGCTACTACTACTACTATCACTACTACTACTACTACTACTACTACTACTACTACTACTACTACTACTACTACTACTACTACTACTACTACTACTATTACTATTACTATTACTACTACTACTACTACTACTACTACTTCTACTACTACTACTACTACTACTACTACTACTACTACTACTACTACTACTACTACTACTACTACTACTATTCTTTTTTAGGATAGCGCGATCAAATGACCATATATATACTACTACTACTACTACTACTACTACTACTACTACTACTACTACTACTACTACTACTACTACTATTCTTTTTTAGGATAGCGCGATCAAATGACCATATATATACAATAACATTATATACTAATACAATAAACGTCACAGTTACATTATTATTCCCGGTTATGAAGATGACCTTGTCATCTGTATCTAATAGACAACGCGTGAGGAGGAGAAAGAGGAGGAAGAGAAGGAGGAAGAGGAAGAGGAGGAGGAGGAGGAGCGGGAGGAGGAGGAGGAGGAGGACGACGATGAGGAGGAGGAGAAAGTGGAGAAAGAGGAGTGGGATGATGACAACGAACAGGAGAGCGGGGTGGGTGGTGAGGAGGACGACGACGAGGAGGATGAAGAGGAGAAGAAGGAGGAGTAGGACGACGGCGACGGCGACGACGACGAGGAGGAAGAGGAGGAAGAGGAGGAGGAAGAGGAGTAGGAGGAGCGGGAGGATGATGACGACAATGAAAGGAGGATGGGGTCGAGGAGGAGGAGGCGGGGGAGGAGGAGGAGGAGGAGGAGGACGACGACGACTACGACGACGAGGAGGAGTAGGAGGAGGAGGAGGAGGAGGAGGATAAGATGGAAGAGGAGGAGGGCGTTGAGGAGGACGAGGAGGAGGAGAATTAGGAGGAGGTGATGGAGGAGGAGAACCTCTCCATGCTCGCGTTACCTCTTCCGTTTAGGGACGCGGGTAGATATGACGTCATTTCTATCTTGCCTAGATTATTATAATATACATCAGGAGGAAGTTAATAAACTTTCCTTTCCTGGCATATGTGTTTAAAAGTTGCAAATCAAGCGCACACGTACTGGATCTTTGCCACCATTGTTGGCCGTCTTAACGGCTATGTGTGGGTAGGCGCTAGTTCATGTGACGTTGCATGGGAACTTCGACCGATAATTTGAGTGGGATGTCCAACCAGGTGATAAAGGTTGTTGATAGATGAGTTAAACGCTTTGAACTCTGAATTCCTATAATCCCAAATTCAAGGTAACTATACAGATAAGTTGTTGAGTATTTTGAAACTAATTTGACAGGAAGCTGTTGCTGCCACAGGCAGCAACAGCTTCCAGTCAAATTAGTTTCAAATTCCTCAACGTAATCTTTATTAAATCGTAAACCAGATTGGGGTTTAAGCTTTTCGGGTGGAAATGGTTAAAGATATCACGATAACTGATTGCTTTATATAAAAGGTCATCGTAGAACGCTGGAGATCATTGTAATCAACTGCATATATTTAGATGCACGTATATACTAATCAATAACTATGATGAAGTTAGCTTTGATTTCAGTTCTCGCATACTGCTGCGTAGCTCAAGTAACGTCAGCGTGCCCGTATCATCCGCGGGTCTGGTGTTCGTCCCTGAAGATAGCGGAAGAATGTGGCGTAAGTCGTGATTTCCGCACGTGACTGCTTCCTTTTAATTTGTTTAATAATATTTTCATCGCGTGTTTCCAAACCATTGTGATCGCAACCTATCGTACTACTTGGTGTCTGTAAGATTTCTCAAGGGCGAACACACATACACACATACACACACACACACACACACACACGCACGCGCACGCGCGCATACGAGTATGGTAAAACGTGTATATATATATGCACGTTACGTACCTGTGTATTATGTACATACACACGCACTAAGGCACATAATGGTAGGTATCCCTCAGAATGCTGGTGTTTTTATGACACGGAGCTCACCACATAGATGTTAAGATACATCTATTGAACTATGGTGAAGGTTATCTATTAACTTAGATTGCATAATATGTGGGATGACAAGAAAATCAAGGGTTTTTTTTAATTCTTTTCTTTAAAGGTTGACTGCGACACATGAACACGCACGTGCCCCTCACAATTTGGTTAATACTGTTGAGGAAACTTTAAAAAAACACCAGAATTTGATATACGCAATATTTTGAACCTCTTTTTTAATTAACCCCTTCATGACTCAATTTTGTCAAAAAATCTAAATATTTGCTTATTCAATGCCCATTTGCAGGCCAAGTGAAGTCTATTTTAGAAAATTTACCACTGGAATGCCTGGCTCGGTTACCAAGACAGTCATTTCAGTGGTAAATCTTTAAGAACAGTCTTCACTTGGCCTGCAAATGGACATTCCTCAATAGCACTGCAGAGGTCGGTTTTGGCCGGCTTCGTCATGAAAGGGTTAAAGCATACATTATTATGTTTCTGTAACTCTTTCCATCGATGTGGGAGCTTATCTTCTGCCTCCTCAGAGTGCTTTTTCAGAATAACATATCGATACAATACATATTACCTTTCGAAAATCGCATCTGTTATCTTATTCCATAGCCCATTGGCAGACATGTTATGCAAATGTTTGTATGTGAAAGAGAGTTACTTATGTTTACAGCTAAGTCCTAACAGCAGTTGCTTTTATAATTTTCAGTTAAATTCAAAATGAACGCAAGATTTATCATGATTTAATAATGAACCTTTCCGGGTTTATCTATGCCCCCGCCCATCCCTGTCTAAGCTCCAGCCACAGCTCGTCCGTGTCGGGATCGATCGATCTCTGAAATAGTATACAACTAGCTGGATGGAAATAGTTGGATAAAAAACCCGACACACAAGGACCAACTTGTTGCATAGAACGTGTTAGTTGAAAATGTTGAATCAAAATAAGACACCGTTCTATTCGTTTAGTCAACCTCTGGCTGCATACAACGCGTTCTAAGTGTCGGCATACAAGGCGATTTGCTGCGCATAACATGTTGTAGATAACTTTCTGTCTCGCGAGAAGACACTTATAACGATTATTTATGATTGTATGCTTCCTAGTTAACCCCTCTTGTGTCAACAGCGCTTAAAGCGCTCAAAATACAATTTATTTCAATCAACCATTTAATTGCTAATACTTTTCAAGGAAATTTAGATTTTTGCAGCCAAAGAGAGTATTTTAGTAAATTTATAACGAAAATAGATTTCTGTTATCCTTCAAATGGGCATTCATTAAAAGTGTAAAGGTCACGAAAATTCAAATTTCTGCCTAGCCATTGCCCAATTGCAGACCAAGAGGATTATTTTTGAAAACTTACCACTGGAATGATTGGCTCGGTTACCGAGCCAGTCATTACAGTGGTAAATTTTCAAACATATTCTTCTCTTAGCTTCTCTTCTTCTCTTGGACATTTCTCAAAATCACTGCAGATGTCGTTTTTTTTACCAATTTGACCATTAAAGGGTTAAGTTGACACAAGAGCGGGTTAAAGTTACACGTGACTAATCCCGTCTCAAATGTGCTGTTGTATTGATGAATTATGTTTGATAGTTGTAAAAGATGAATCCAGTCTGTCACTCAATTACACGACGTCTTAATCAATTACCTCACATGTAGGATGACGTCATAATCAAATACATAATGAATGGCGTAGCTCAGTCCGTCAGAAACTTTGCATAGTCCATCAGTTTACGAATTGTATGTCGTTACTAATTAAGAAACATTAAATTGAATAATTTGAAACTAATTTGACTGGGCGCTGCTGCTGCCATTGACAGCAACAGCACCAAGTCAAATTAGTTTCAAAATATATAAAAGCTCACGTGTATATTAATTTTGAAAATCGGAATCGTCATGGTTCAAAGTATATAAATCGATCCGAACACGCGCAAATCATGGGCGGGGCTTAGATAAAGAGGGGCTGAGCATAGCTAAAAGTGTATTCATCCATTGTAATCATTTTCAGATGCGTTATTTTTATTTAAATAACATTAGTTTCTAACTAAGCATAAGCGAGAAGGCAGTCTCGTGTAGTGGTCAGAACTCAGGACTACCTACCCGACGAACCCGGTTAGCGGCGGAATGGTAGACTCTCGCCCGTCCTTTGAAACATGGGCAATCCCTTCTCTCCACGTTGTCTCTCTCCACACAGGAGTAGAACGGTTACTGGTATATAACATGGAGATGTTGTTAATGCCCTGACATGACTTGTATAACTTTGCAATGGGCAATAACGTTGGGCCTGCTGAATATTTTAAAAACAATTTGACTGAAAGTTGTTGGTGGCTTAAAACATTCAGCATGTCCTTCGTTAAAGCCCATGGGCAATGCAGAAATTCAGCAGGAAGACAGTTTATGCAACCGCTGGTTATCCGTGACAAGAAATTGGTTAATTGTGTGCATGGCAGGACTGGTATAACTTTGCATAAATAGATCCCACATGTGTCAATATTTCGTAAAATACACACCGATTCGCTTAAAACGTTCTCATTTAATTACAAAGATGACTTTTGTCCAATGGCTCCCAGCATCACCTGCATGGGACGTAATCACGCCAATTCATTTCCTCAAAGACAGCAGTTATCTCCCTTCCACCACAGTTTCAAAGAAAATGAGCGAAATTTGCGAGATATTACACACACTTCTTTGATAATAGATTTGGAGCACTTTCGGTCAGGTTAATAAAAAAAATGCACATGTGTGAGCGTATTCTGCAGGAAAAACTGTACTAGAAAGGTGGCTTATCGATTACCGGAATTTAAAATTTTTACATCAGAATTCGCGATTTGCGATTTTTCAAATTTGCATTCCTCGTTTATTTTCTTAGTGCATGCTTGCATTATTTATATGCGCGAGGCGGATTTTGATTGTATCTCAACTATATTGTATACGTGGCATGGATAAAATTGTGCTATCATATGGACTTAAAAAACAAAATTGGATTATGGTTGCAATCGTGTCGAAGTACTATTTAATTCAACAAGGTATTGGATGATTTAATTGAAATTTAACACATGCTCTTCACAAGGCATATAGGACTTAGGCCTCTTTCTTGTCGCATAACCCTGTTTAATTTATTTCGTGTACTATGTGGGTTAATACATAGCCGATATATCTGTTTGCATTCACACTGGTGGAAGATAATCCTGGACTGCACGGTAGCGCTACCTGGTGGAGAGAGAAAATACAGACGGTAACGCTACCTGGCAAATTTTTAGGGAATAGGTCGTGTTCACATAAGGAAGCAATAACGATATATCGGAAGATACACCGCAGATTTTGTGGCATTAATTTTCTGAGATAAGTGACGTATTTATACAAGAGCCAGTCAACTGATAATGCTAGCCGTTCATACTACTGAGAAATAGGTATAAGCATGTAATCGGTGCAGTATTATAGCTTTCCACGTTACCGCGTTCATACTTTTTAAAACTTTTAATCATACACGCGGCCAGGTACGCGCTGCATACTTCACTTGTGCTACACGTTGTGAGTCGCAGGCGAAAGACGAGGCTCGGGAATAGACAATGGTATGTTCGTCCCGTCAACAGTACTAGCCAAATCAATGGGAAATATCACTCATTATTAAGGGGCATTCTGGATGTCCATGATGACGAGCTTCATTTCAGATATTTTCGGATCACAAGTCAACGGTTTGCTGATTTGGTAATATATAATAATGTCTGGCATATAGATCTTGAACTATTGCCACGCATCACCGGGTGTTTTAGCATACAAGGCACTCGTGGCTGCTGTTGCTGCAGTTTCTAGATCTCCTCGATCCATTTCATATAGGACCTGTTGTATTTTCAGTTTCGTCAGTCCTCGTGTTCGCGGTGTTAATACTGTCATTGATGAACCAACCATTACCCCGAAGAGAATCTCTGGATTTCTGTCATCCTCTTCAGTTACTTGAGATCGCATTCGTGTAAAGCTAAGGAAAGCCTCATCTACATCAGCCGTTGACCCCTTGTTCTTCTTAGATTTTCTTACTCTTGAGCGAGCTTGGTCTGTTCACAGCGCCATTGCATTTTCATCCATCCATTATCCACTACCGCATACCACCTGCTATAATAAATAAATAAATATATAAATAAATAACTATATATATATATATATATATATATATATATATATATATATATATATATATATATATATATATATATATATATATATATATATATATATATATATATATATATATATATATATACTAAATGTATGAAACGTGTTCGTGCGCACCATTGTCAGAATGATTCTCTTTCATTTTCACCTAGCTCCTCGCGGTTGGCAGATTGTTTTCTCCCATCAGCTCGTTGGTTGTCATCCACTTCTCTCTCGTTACACGATTGACGTTCACCATATCCTTGGTTACTCTCATCTTCACCTGCTCCCTTGCGGATGTCATTGCCCCCCACCCCACCCCTGCGATTGGTGTCATTATCATCGTTGGATGTTGTATCAATAACAAGAGTTTTAGTGAAAATCAAAATATGCCCACATAAGATATAATTTGGAGTAATGTTACGACGTGATGTGCAGTGAAACACGAAAAGTAGGTTGCCTTGACCTAATTCCCGTGCATGACACATTTACTACAACCGGACATGAATTTTCTTTGATATGCAGTGAAGCATGACAAGTATGCCATGTTGACATACCTTTGACACACTGCACACTTGTACCCCATGATGCATCCATCCACATACTAGGTTTTGTGACTGTATTCGAAAAGTTGCAGAAGCTAAATCCGGTCAAGAATTTCCTTTGATATGCAGTGAAACATGGCATATAGGGCGTGTTGATTTTCGTTTAATACACTGCAAACAGCTAGTACATTATACATCCATATACCACGATTGGAGAGCGTGAGATCAAAACTATTTGAGATGATCAGGACACGAAACAAATAGACAGATGAATGGTCGTCGGATGCCATTACATAGCAAACCCCACTATTAACGCGGGTATGTAAAAATAAGTAGAAAATCATAAATAATTGATTAATTATAGACAGCCATATGATAACATTTCACCCTTTTAAATTAAAAAACAACAACACAAAAACGATTTATTTACAATGTAAGCAATATTCTGTTGAGGATTCTGCCCATGACAACACTGGTTCCTGCCGAATATATTTCAAAATTATTCAAGATCTTACATATATGGGTTCCTTTAAATTGATGTACAGGGACTCCAGGGCTGATGGGTACACATCAGGTGAGTCTGCATGGGTAGGGTGCCAGCAGCGTCTATGCTGATGGACTTCCACTGAAATCTGGATGCACATACATTAAACTTCGCCCCCACCCCCACATTCGTTAGCTTTTATCTGGGATTCATTCGAATCAATGCCCAGCACCCCCACCCCCGCACCCCCCCCCCCGCACCACCCCCCCCCCCTTTGTTGGAGAACTCCATGTACATACAATTTGATCTAAATCCAGATATCAGAATCACGACAAAATGTAATACTCAATAGGTTTTCCCGATAGCGCCAAGCGTGGACATATGAATTAAATGACGAGAGATAGTGCAGACAAGCAGACAGACAGACAGACAGACAGACAAACAGACAGACAGGCAGGCAGGCAGGCAGGCAGGCAGGCAGGCAGGCAGGCAGGCAGGCAGGCAGGCAGGCAGGCAGGCAGGCATGCCGACAGGCAAGGAAACAGACAGGCTGACTACAGACAGACATGTTGGCCAGCAGACAGACACACAGACAGATAAACAGATTGGCAAAACGACAGGCACGCAGATTGACAGCAGACAGACAAGCAGATAGGCAAACTAACAAGCAAATAGACATACAGGCAATCAGTCACATAATTTGTGGAGAAAGGTAATTAATATATAAATATATGTCTAGACATTTATATTAATTATTCTTATGTATAGCCAAAGGCGAAAGCCAACTATAGTTAGACATTACTTTTCGTTTCACGATGCTTGATACAATCGCGGAGATAGTACATCTGTTGGAAGTAATTTTCATGTTGAGTTCCCGCTACCTGCATCGCCACTTGTTCCAGGACTTTTTGTCTTTTCTCTGGTAAACGTGACTTTTCCATCACTCTTTCACTTCGGAGACCGTCTTTTCCCAATACATTGTCCAGTAATTTTCTGATCTTTCATCATCTTTATACTCGTGTAGTGAAGAATCACATAAATAACGGTACTTCCGAACTTCATTGAGACGTTTTTCATCATCTAAACGCTCCAACGGGGTAAGATTTTTTTTATTGGCGTTTCGGTGCCGACATCGCGCGTTGGTATCGCTCGAAATAAAATATATTTATATGGCGCGAAAGACAGGCGGATGCCATAATGCGTGGGCAATCTAAACATAGAGCCGTAGCTTCGTGCTATGCCGAGAATACACTCGCTTCCGTTAGAGTAGGAGATCTCGGGAGAACACGAATGGCAATGGGCCATGCACTGGGAGTGTTTCCAATATTTACGCGCGTATACCTGTTTCGCGTGAAGTATGAACCTAGGCCGTGTTCTCACTAGAGAATTAATCCGGAATAACTCCATACCGACGTATGGCGTTATTCCGGATTAAGTCTCTAGCGAGAACACGGCCTTACAGTCAGACTGAATTAGGCCCGCTTTCCATGTAAGCTTTTCTGCGGGCTTTTCTGCTAGCAGAAATGTTGATCTAGTGCATTTAGATAGAACCAGTTCCACTTGAGCATTTCAGCTTGCTGAAACTCTCGCGCCGAAAACACCGTCGTTCAGTGAGCGACTTTTTTGCCCACAAAGTCGATCTAGTGCATTTAGATAGAATCATTTTCATTGGAGCGTCTCTGTGCAGTGGATACACGCGCATGTTGTGTATGCCGATCTTGCGCACATGCCTGTTGCCTTATAAGCAGGTTATTTCGCAATATTGACTTTGAATGCTATGCAAATATAATAATGATGCCATGCATCAGCCATTTTCTTTTGTATAATGTGCGCAAGAGACAAAGAACTCGCATTCATATGATGCAGTTAATGCAGTTGATAAACCAAAAAAGGAGAGCACAGATTTTTGGTGCAGATATTGTTCTACCAGATCAATTAACTGCTCCTGTTTTTGAAAGCTCAGCTTCAGAACCTGGCCTTTGCACTTTTGCGACATGACACATGTAGTGTGTAGGAAAGCAAAAATTGATCAAAGATATGCAGAACTAGCGCCTGACATTCGCTTGCCAACGTTAGGAAAACAGCCGGATTCACTGGTAAACTCGCCCGCATGGAAATAGACAAACCCGCGAGCAGAAAAGTGTATGAGAACACGCGGGCAGAAAAGCTCACATTGAAAGCAGGCCTTAGACCTACTCTCTTTCGTCGTCCTAGTGCACGGTCTCGCCCTCCTGCTCTTCTCCCGTATCGAGTAACGCGCTTGCAAGCTATGATATCTGCACTAAAGAAGTTGTTGGTTTGATTGGCGTCTATCGAGCCCCTGATTCCAGGTCCCATTCACGCCATATCTAGGGTGGTTTTATTTCAGTCTATTATTGGTAACTTCCCCAGTTTTTACACTGGTACCCATTTATACACCAGGGTGGAGAGAGGTGACGAGGAGCGAATGCGATTGCCTATGTTTCCACCGATTGCTCGCCGGCTATAGCTGATCGCCTGATCAGGATTATGATATCTGCAGTGAGTTAACGAAACGTCCTGAATATAAATGAACTGCGGGTTATAGCCAATGAAATTGCTCGATAAGGAATAAATAACGACCTGATTGGCTACACTCCAACCCACTAGCGTAAAGTTACTTTACATAGCAAGAGATCAAAGGTCTGCAAGTACGGCCACAAAGAGCGGAGCGATGTGAGTGGGCGTATGTTAGTACGATGCTCTCTTTAGGCCTATGTTCTTTCTAGTATTCAACAGGCGTAATAAATAAATACAATATTCCGATATATATGTAACTATGTAAGGTCCATTAATAACTCTTCGTGGCATCTGCGTATTTATAATAGATATCAATGAGTTGTCTCCCTTAGATATGCGCTAATACGAACAGAAACTCAATTTAAAAGCCCGCCATAGAATTAGCTCCATAGAGCACTTATGCACATACCTCCCATTATGGGAATATTGTCACGACCGCCTGTGATACGAGTTCAGGAAATTGCAAGTGCCCATTTTCTGGTATCATTGACCGGCAGGCGATCAGCAGCATACACAGCCTCTGCAAAGGGGTCTCCTTTGGTAACTGGAAGAGAAATTGAACAGATCCAAATTTATATAATTATTTTTATCAGAAATAAAAGCGTGCGTGCGTACGTGTGCCAGCGAGCGAGCGATCGTGCGTGTGTGCATGCGAGACTTGCTGTGCGAAGCGTGCGCACGTGCATACGCGCGTGAATGTATGCATGTGTGCGTGTGACAATACTGGCGATTCTTTCTGTGTGCCATGGTGTAGCATATAATTATTAATAACTTTTGTATATATCTACAGGTTTCGAAGAGGTGCAAGAGCTGGTTTCCAGAAAGGATCACAGTTACATATCCTAAGGTGAACTTTAGCCTTTATTACGAGACCATGTGTCCGGACAGCAAGAAGATAATCGGGAATCAAGTTTTCTTCGCGTACAGTTACCTTTCTGACATCATGAACCTGACGCTCGTGCCGTATGGGAATGCCCAGGTATGTCTTTGTCTCGTGTTTCACAATGACAGAGATACTATTGGTGTGGTGATATTGGAAATGGCATTAAACATCTGTCTGAATGTGGGTGAGAGAGAGAGAGAGAGAGAGAAGGAAAGAATGAGAGACGGAGATAGAGTGAGAGAGAGGAGAGGAGAGGAGAGGAGAGGAGAGAGAGAGAGAGAGAGAGAGAGAGAGCGCGAGAGCGAGCGAGTGTGTGTGTATGTGCGCGCGAGCGTGCGTGTGTGCGTGCGTGCGTGCGAGCGTGCGTGCGTGCGTGCGTGCGTGCGTGCGTGCGTGCGCGTGTGTGTGGTGACGTAGTTTTCGTTTATCAGTATCTTAGTTGCAAACCGGGTTATCGTGTGACCACCCTCGATCTGAATAGAAAACTTCTAAACAATTCTAAGTAGAAAACATTTAATGCATTGGTAGCAATGGATTTTATCCGTATCTGAAAAAAACTATGCTGAAGAAAATACGCTTACACTTTTCTATGGTTCTGTGTAAATTTGGTTATGTTTATACTTACAGGAAGAGAAGGTTGGTGACAGCTGGGTTTTCACATGTCAACATGGACCAGACGAATGCAGGGGAAACATGTTAGAGGTGAGTACTTGGTAGTGCCATTGAAATATGCAATACTTACTACGACTAGGTAAGCCCCTATATCTGCTTCACCTCATTTGTTGCAATGTCAATGTATTTGATTGCTTACTTAAACCTTTAACGACCGAATTTGGCCAAGAGAATCAAAATATTTGCTCATTGAACGCCCATTTGCGGGCGAAGACCAGACTATTTTTGAGAATTTACCACTGAAATGGCTGGCTCTGTTAGCAAACCAGTCATTTCAGTGATACATTTTCGAAAATAGTCTTCTCTTGGTTTGCAAACGGACATTCCTTGAGACCACTGCAGAGGCCGGTTTTGGCCGGTTTCATCATGAAAATGTTAAAGTGCAGGAATACATCAAGTACAGATTGTTTTCTTTCTTGCTATAGATAAGGATGTAAATTCATTCAAATTTCGATTTAGAATCACGCACGCACGCACGCACGCACGCACGCACGCACGCACGCACGCACGCACGCACGCACGCACGCACGCACGCACGCACGCACGCACGCACGCACGCACGCGCGCGCGCGCGCACACACACACACACACATATATAATTCTAGATATTAATTTTAGGGGTGTTTGGGTGTAATCTATAGTACGCACAATTCTAGATATTAATTTTAGGGGTGTTTGGGTGTAATCTATAGTACGCACCCATGTACTGTATTGATTCAGTATCTAGAGCTGGACATTAAGAAAGGAGGACATTTCAATTTCTCTTTCTCCGTGATCTAACAATACTTACCATTACATTACTCATTGATAATACAGCTACCCTGATAGCTGGCTCTAGGAATCTAGATTTAGAAAGCTTTACCGGCTCCTGGAAACGGGTATCCGGTTCCCAACAGCCGGGTACCAGCCTGCCAGAGACACTCATATTGTTTGTATAGCAGAGGGTAATCCCTGTCATGAAAACCACTTCACACTACAACAAACTAAAGCCAGTTACCTAAAGACCAGGGGTTTAATTTAGAGAGAGACACAACAAAGCTATGGAGACTGACTAAAGCACTGAATGATGAGGGTGTCGGGGGAGAGAAGATTACTCTTGAAGAAGATGGACAAACACTGTCAGGAAAGATGGCTGCGGATGCCATTGCAAAGGCATACGCAAAAGAAAGCAACATTTCTATACCACGGATGCGTCAAAAAGGGGTTAGAAAAGAGCAAAAGGAAAGAACAGACACCAACACTCACGATGCAATGAAAGTTGACATTAGTTTAGCAGAACTGAAGACGGCTATCCGCCAATTAAAGAAGAAGAAATCTCCCGGACCAGATGGCATTACGAATGAAATGATCCAACACCTTGGTAATGCATCTCTCCGCAAGTTGCTAGACATCTTTAATCTCAGTTGGACCAATGGAGAGGTTCCTCAGTGCTGGAAGGAAGCCAAAATGACTCCTATTCTGAAAAAAGGGAAGAACAAGACGAAAGTGCTGAGCTACCGTCCTATCAGTCTTACAAGCTGCATATGCAAGACCATGGAGCGCATCATCAACCAGCGGTTGCAGTGGTACCTGGAGTCGGAGAACATTATAGTTTCAGAGCAGGCCGGCTTCAGAAGATACAGGAGCACAGAAGATCAAACAACACATCTTGCACAGGTCATAGAGGACACTTTTCAAGCCAAGAAGGTGATGCTAGCTGCCTTTATCGATCTGCAGAAGGCATTTGACAAAGTGTGGAAGGATGGCCTCCTCGTGATGCTCCGGCGCACAGGCATTGGTGGCAACATGTTCCGATGGACCAAGTCGTACCTACACAATCGCAGGGCTAGGGTGCTGGTGGATGGACAATCTGGACAGAATGTATTGCTGAGACAAGGGGTGCCACAAGGCGGAGTATTATCACCAACCCTGTTCATACTCTTCGTTAATGACATTGTAGCAGAGCTGCCCAATGGGATCCAAGCAGCCCTCTATGCAGATGACCTCGTACTCTGGTGCACCGAGGAGTACACAACGACTGCCACGTACAGAATGCAGCTCGCCTTGGACAGAATTACAGCTTGGGCTAATCGCTGGTGTATTACCATCAACAAAGAAAAATCATCAGCCATGCTATTCTCACTGTCCACCAAAACCAAGGTTGGCAGTCTGACACTGGGCGGTACTCCACTCGAGTACGAGGACAAGCAGACATACCTGGGAGTCACCTACGACAGAAGATTAACATGGAAGGAGCACATACAGAATGCAGAGGCAAAGGCCAGAAGAAAGCTAAACATCATGAGGAAGCTGGCAGGAACAAAGTGGGGTACCAATGAAAGGATCCTCAAGACCATCTACCTAGGTGCCGTACGACCACACCTTGAGTATGGATCCAGCTCATGGATGACAGCAGCTAAATCTCATCAACAGAACCTCGACAGAGTACAAAACCAGGCACTGCGCATCATCACTGGTGGAATGAGATCAACACCAATAGAAAAAATGGAGCAGACAGCAGGCATCCCCCCACTTAGCAAAGGAAGGGAATGCAAAGCACTGATCCAAGCTCAAATCATTCAGCAACCACCCGATGAAGATCAGGCAAGCACAGCTGTCATCAGGAAGACTTAAAAGATCAAGTTTTGTGAAAGAGACAAAAGCACTGCAAAGGAAACACCAAGAAATGTTGCCAGCACAAATAGAAGACCCAAACCACACCCTTGATCCTCCGCCCTGGGAAAACAAACTAGAGAGCATAGCTATTCGCACCACATTACCTCATCTCACAACCAAAGATGAACACAGTGATGTGAGCAAGAAGGCCCTGACCCTAGCCATGCTGGAAGAAATGTACCCCCAGGAGACATGGATAAGGATCTACACAGATGGATCAGCCAAAGATGCAATTAGGAGCGGAGGTGCTGGACTGCACATACAGTATCCAAACGGACAACATGAGTCAGCTGCAATACCGACAGGCAAACACTGCACAAACTACAGAGCTGAAGTCGAAGCAATGGTTCATGCAGCTAATACCATCAGCAGAACAGCAGACCCTATTGCACAGATTGTCTTTTTATCTGATGCCCGCTCCGTCCTTGAGGCTATCACCAAAGGTAAGCTGCCACAACTTGAAGAAGCACTACAAACCATCAAATGCTTTCGGATAGCATTGCAGTGGATCCCCTCACACTGTGGAGTCCATGGAAATGAGGAAGCAGACAAGATGGCAAAGGTGGGTGCAGAAGAGAATCAGACAGAAAACATGGTTACCCATACAGTGATGAAGACTATCATCAAGTCACTCTATAGAACACCTCAATCAGAAGATGCCTACCATCATCTCTCGAGGCCAGAGCAAGTGACCATTTTTCGTCTCAGAACTGGACTCAACAGACTACACCAACACATGTACAGGCGGTTCCACCTTACGACATCGCCCGCTTGTCCTTGTGGAGAAGCAGAACAGACAACAGAGCACATACTTCAATGTTGCAGTACGTACCAGCTGCTGAGAGAAGAGATCTGGCCTTTGTCAACCTCTTTTCTTGAAAAGCTGTATGGGCCTGTGGAAGAACTGCAGAAAACCACAGATTTCATCTTGAGAACGGCTCTCCAAGTGTGATGCCAGCGATCGAAAAGAAGAAGAAGAAGCTACCAAATAAGAAAATGCCCATGACTTGCCTCTGTGGGGCTGGGAGGCAGGGTCCACAATGTAATGGTAAGTATTGTTAGATCTCGGAGAACGGGAAATTGAAATTTCCTTCATTCTCCTTCGATAAATACTTACCATTACATTACTCATTGATAACACCAGATTTAGTCGGTAACCTGGTGGGAAGGAGCAAGCCATACAAAGCCTCTTTTGCCCATGGCGAAAGAACTTAGACCTAAACTTGACATACAGAGACCTAACAGGACCGACAAGCTTAGGGACCAAATCACATTTGCATCCCCACTACCACCCCCCCCCTCCCCTCCTTTTCTCCTAAAAAATGGAGAGAACTCAGGAACATCCATCTCGCCTGAAAACACAAATGTGCGAGGAGGGTCACCAGCTCTTTATACATATACGCCTGGGAATGAGCATGAATATATAAAATGAATGATCATGATACATACACAGAATACAAAAAACTGTTAAACTTGAATTACCTCATGAATTATGGATTTCAGACGTGGAGCAATCCACCAACACACCTTCGACCAAACGCATCCCATACGCTTGAATTCCTCTTGCTTGATCAAAGTTATCAAAATGAGATGAGCAGTGTGGCCTTTAGACTCTGGTTTCAAAACAGCTAAAGCGAGTGGATTGGTGGAGTCTGACATGCCCCTCATATAGTAATCCGTGAAAGAGGACTCACAGTGCCATTGTGCAACAGCCATGCTGTCGTCTAATGGGACACCATTGAATAGGGCGGTGGAGGAGGCTATTCCACTAAACTCGTGAGCCCTAGCACATTGTACCTTGTGCCCAGTCGCAATCTCGTGGGTAGTCTGAATGCATTCTACTACCCAAGCAGAAATAGTATCCATGGATGGGCCGCCATATGGCTTCTTATGGTAGATCCATAGATGTCTATCATTCGAGAACTTGGTCAAAGCACGGACTGGACACCAGCCACTGGCATCATGATCAAACCTAATTAGTTTCAGTATAATGATAAGTTTGCCGGGATATTTCAAAGATTGATTCTTTGAAATAAAGTCTGCTCTTGGCAGCAATCACAGACCATCTCCAGAGACAATAAATCAGTCCCTCTCTGCTGAAAGCACATGGATCTCATTGTTCCTTCTTGCTGAGGAAGCTGCCAATATAAACCCCGCCTTTAAAGTCAGATGCTTTAGACTAGCCGAGCACAAAGATTCGAAAGGGTACCTGGCCAGTACACTAAGCACCAAAGATAGACTCCGGGCGGGAATGTCTCGGTTGGAGATTCCCCATTCCCTTAGCCATCACATTCAACTGGGCCACCTTTGGACTATCCCTGTTCGCTAGACAAGGGATAACTGATGCCAAAGCTGACTTGTATCCAGCAATTGTGACAGGAGCCAGTCCTGTAAAGAACAGCTCACAGAGAAAGTCAGCTATTTGCTGAATAGTGGAGTGAAAGGGATCAACACCCTTTCCTTCACAACACTCTGACAATTTGCTAACCTTGTGGTTATATGACTTGAAGGTTGACTGCCTTCTCGCAGCTTCGATGAAATTCGCAGCCTGTTGAGAAAAACCTTCCGACGTGGAACATTGTTTGATACTATCCACGCAGTCAATTTGAACATCTCGGGCCGCTCGTGTGTGTTCGGGATCTTGGGCAGCTGCACTGGATTGTCCACCAGCAGATCCAGAAGATCCAAAATGGTGCTATTAGCAGGACGAGCCACGGTTCCTCGCTGATCTTCATCAAAGCCTTCAGCAGAAGAATGGTGGGCGGATACGCGTCAGCATGCATCCCTCTCCAGCTTATCGCCAAAGCATCTGTATCGACGGCATTTGGATCTGGAATCGGCGAGACATAAGTCATGATTTGAGCATTTTCCTTTGTGGCAAAGAAGTCCACGTTTGGTTTGCCTCAATGCTCAAAGATCCTTTGAAGAACTGGGTGGATGAGAGACCATTCTGTCAGCAGAATCCTCTGCCTGGGAGACAAAGCATCCGCTAGAATGTTCAATCACCCAGGAATGTGAGCTGCTTTCAAAACAACTGAGTAATTCCTGCAACATTGAATCAAGTGCCACACCTTCATACACAGTGTTGGTGACCTGGCCCCGCCTTGGCGATTTACGTATGATACCACTGTCGAATTGTCCGACCATATCAATATCACCTTGCTCCTGACTTTTGGAAGAAACCTTTCCGATGCCAGTTCCACTTCCATCATTTCCAAAAGATTGATATGCAGCTGACTCTCTTGGAGAGTCCATGTGGCCAAAAACCGGATGATCTCCCAAGCAAGCCCCACACCTCCAGCGATGCGTCCATGTACACGGACCGCTGAGGTGAGGCAGGTGAAGCGAAACTCCTACTAGGAGATTATGATGCTCCTTCAACCACACAAGATGCGACATTATTGGCTCCAAAACTGGCACCAGATTTGACAGGGGTTTCGTTCTCTGTTTCCACAGAGACATCAGATACAACTGGATAGGTCTTCGCATCAGAGCAGCGTACGGGATTACCTGCTCCATGGAGACCATCATGCCCAGCATCTGAAGAAACCTCCTCGCCTGAATGTGGTTTCCCATTCGAAAACTCTTGAGGATGGCTAACAGAGACAGCACTCTGGGCTCTGACGGGTAAACCCTGCCTTCCTCGAGATCGAATCGTATCCCCAAATAAACGAAGTGCTGAGTGGGCGTCAACTCGAATTTCTCCCTGTTGACTATCCAGCCTAGATCTGAACGTAACTTCAGATTCATAGCAGTATCGACTCCTAACATGGCTGGCGTGTCCGCCTTGATACACCAATCGTCTATGTAGGTGTCAAGCGCCACCTTCTCTTTTCTGAGAAACGCTGTCACCGCTAGGACCACTCTAGTGAACACCCTTGGAGCTGTTTACAGACCAACTGGGAATACTCCCATACCTGATTCTGAAATGCGAATCTCAGAAACCTGTGACAACCCCTGTTCATTGGAATGTGGAAAAATACATCTTTCGGATCGATTGACACACACCACATTCATTTCCTCAATCCTGCCATTACCGACCTCGGAGTTTCCATCTGAAACCGATGGGTATGGGTAAACCAATTCAATGGCTTGAGTTTGAGTACGGGTCTCCACCCCCTGTGCTCTTTGGGACAAGGAACATATTTGAATAGAAGCCTGGAGTGCCCTGGTTTGCTGGTTTCATTGCTCCCTTCAGACGCAAACCTGCCACATCGTATTGAATGGCTTCTAACTTGTTTGGCTCCCTTGATACAGGAGTCCAGACAGGTGCCAAAGACAGATATTGTGGTGGGAAATCACACCACTTTGGCATGTACCCCTGGGATATCCATCCCAGGACGAGACTGTCTGACGTCACACCTCGCCAAGCCTCGACGAAACGCATGCGCCTTCCAGTCACTATAGGCACATTAATGCATAATGCGGGTATCTGGCTCGCGATCCGCTCCCTCCACCCACTCTTAACGAGAGAGAGAGAACCACTTTGGTCATGGCTTGACTGGTCTAACTGCCACCACTGTTTCTGTCGCACCGGCGCAGTCCAGCCAGATACGAAGGGAGCTACCATACCCTCAGGTGCCATCCGCTCCTTCTTTCTACCCTTGGTGGATATACCCTTGCCCTTCCTGTCTCTCGGGGGAGCAGGACCACCACTAGGGTGGGAAGAAGCCTCCACACCTTTCCTCGCCTTCTTAGCTGTAGGCGGCTGCGAAGTCCCAGCAATAGCAGAAGAAGCCGACTTGGGTTTCACCTTGCTCTTCTGCTTCTTCTGTTTCTTGGAGGAAGGTTGAACAGTTAACGGTTTAGCGCCTGACGCACTAGCTCCAGCTTAAGGTTAACCAACTCTGCGCTGTGTTAGCAGTGCCCACTAAGATGGCCCACGTGTGGCCACCGAAGATGCTATGGCTGTTCCAAGCAAACGCTCCCTGACAGCCATAGCTGGACACATATGGTCAAGGACCATCTACCTCCTGGACTTTGCAACACATGCTTGTACCCTGGCCAAAGCGTCCATTGACAACACCAGGCCGTCGTTAACGCAAGGCAGTATCACAGGTGGCACAGGGTGGCCTGCCCCAGCATCCACCCACACCAACTGAAGCAAGTGATAGGAGTGATTGAACAGCATTCATTGCTGCCCTCACTCCCTCATCGCAAAGGGGCAGGACTTCATCATTGTGTGCCTGGGATTTGTCTACATGCGCCTGAGTAGTACTTCCCGCTCCAGCACTCTGGACCCCAAGAACTGAACGGTCACCGTCAGTGACCATTGGTACCACACCATGGTGGTCGTACTCCCCTCTGGGAATACGGCACCTTGCCCGCACCTCCCTAGAGGCAGCAGGGAGGTGGCTCTTGGTCAAGAGTTGCTGGCTATAAATAGCCTTGATCAACTCCTTGAACCATGGATCCAGTCCAATGGACTGAATCTGAGCCGCAGGCAAGACCCCAGTCCGAATCGACACAACTGATGGACGGGGCATGTCTTCTTCGGTCGTGGCCGAAACCATGGACTGGTCCACCCTGGCTAGCCAAGCCAGAGCCTCAGACCAGTTCGTCTCTGAAGATGAAATCCCAGTGAACACATCACCCGTTTATGTATTCACGGGTCTACCAGCAGCAGCCTCCCAGCTAGGAGCCACTGCTGGAAAGCCAGCAACACCGGTACCGTATGGTTCCGCTGCCAGCCCATGAAACATACTGTTCCATGGAGCAGACCTGCACGGAAAACTGTGCGAACCTATAGTGGTTACGGAACCGTGGCCATACATGGGTGCCAACGGGACCAGGTAAGATAGGTGTGTAGCAAGCCTGGACAGCACCACCTGTCACCGTGTTGGTTGGTGGCAAACCACCCAGCACTGGATGGGTGCCCGGTACTGGTGTGGCCTCAACCATGGACGGAGTGGCTGCCATGGCTTGCGCCAAGCCAGGACGGAATCGACCTCCATGCGCTCCACCCGCGGTATCTCAGGCTGCAACAACCTCTCCTGCTCGGCCTCCTCATCCTCAGACCCCGAAGAGTCATCACCGGATGAAGAAGCACTGGAGCCATCCTGGCGAATAGCTCCCATGCCCGACAGACCGGCTACCACTACTGGACCACCTGGAGGTGGCCGCAGAGAATCAGTACCCGCCAGGCCGGAGCCTGACTGGACCACCAGGGAGCCATACGAGATGACCCCCCCCCCCCGCCACCCCACCTCCTCAGTAACCAGTCCAGAACCTTGTCCAAGGACAGGGTCCGTACCAGGCACAGAGAGAGATTGCATAGCCTTAGCATAGCGGGCCCAAACCACGCCAGAGGTGCCATCTCCAAACCATCCAGTTGCAGATGAGGAGCACCCCCCCCCCCCCGGGGGCCAGGGACCGAAACGGACGCTCCCTGATTTCTTTTCGCACTGCCTGACCCCGCGTCAGACCCAGCCAAGTCATTCTGGTCAAGGAACTGAACTAAAAACTCGACCGGCCACACTGCGCAGACGTTACACCTATTATCAACGTTACACTTAGAACCTCGAAAACAGACATGGTCCTTATAGGTGACTTTAACGAATTTGTGACACTCTGAGCAAGATGGCGGGGTAGGCGTGGCCTAAAAACAAGCACAACACCTAAAATAAGCAAGCGGAACGGAACAGGAATGGAAGACAGACAAATAATGTTTAAATATTTTGACAATAAATTAAAAGTTAACACTCCGGCACCCCACACGCGCAACGTTACAACCAAGATCGCGTAAGCTGGCGACAAGACCGATAGCGGGCCAATAATACACCCATAAATTGATCCTGAAGGATGTATAAACACGGAACCAGGAACCATATCGATTGCATTCGCGGTATATTTAAGAATTAATTTCAAAATTATACTTCTCAAACGAAGGCGAAAACGATACGTGAAGGAAACAACAAAATGAGTAAACAAACTGCTGTAGAACACGGTAAAACCGCAGAACACACATCTTAGTCAAAAATTTTGAAATCATCGATCAATGCAAACAGATCGTGATTTGCACGCAAAACTTGACATAATTCTAAAGTTTCTGGTACAAAAACGCACGCAGCACCAAGAATAAGATGCGTGAATTAATGAAACATTTCATTCACCACAAAATTCCGGGAAATACGGTTGAACGACGAAAGCCGATTTTAGTGTTAAAATACCGTATGGCCAACGTCCACTTTCATACTACTGCCCACTCGCCATTGGGATTAAAGGAGGCGATCTTATCTGGCATATTTCGTTGTAACCACACGTCCCAGATTCGGGGTCAGAAATTGAGACATGCAACGCAGACGAAACTTAAGTCTCCATATAGCTAGAGAATAACATGAAAGAATACGACCTGAGTTTCAGTGGCTCCCTCCATGGTAAATCCAATAATTCCAGGCGCGAAACAGCTTAATTAGGTAGAAAGAAAACACCAAGAAAACTATGTATTGCTCTTGTTACTATGCAAACAAGAATGAGTGTCTCTGGCAGGCGGGTACCCGGTTGTTGGGAACCGGGTACACGGTTCCAGGAGCCGGTAAAGCTTTCTAAATCTAGATTCCTAGAGCCAGTTATCAGTGTAGCTGTATTATCGCTGGTGCTTGAGGGGGTGCTGGTGGGGCTGCTGCTGCTGATGGTGATTGTACATGGCAGTGCTGGTTGTAGTGGGGATGGCGGTAACGAGAACAACAGTGACAATGACTGATTATGATGATGATGATGGACAGGAAAAGGGCGCTCTGTAAGCACGGG
>CM067375.1:10898485-11073485 GCA_034401795.1 Chaetoderma sp. LZ-2023a
ACGACACGACGATGTTTAAGACGATGTGGGGACGTTTGCACGATACTAATCTAAGGCCGTGGTCTCACTAGAGACTTAATCAGGAATAACGCCATATACTGAGGTAGGCGTTATTCCTGATTAAGACTTTAGTCGGAACACGGCCTAAATTTCGTTCTCATTTTTAGTAAAAAAAAGTAAGTGAATTAGTTATTCATGCTTGCAATTTGTATCAACTAATCGTCCGCCGTTTTGTTTTGCGGCGGCCATTTTCTGTTCCCAGCACCTCTAGACTAATAAAAGGAATCGCCAAATCTAAATTCACCCCCATCCACTTTTTGGTGCCTCGTGTGTAAGACATCTAGCGAGCACCCAATATTAAAGTTTCATCACATAAAATACAGAGAAATCACGAACTGAGGACACAAACATGAAATGAATATGTTTATAATTACGTTTGTATCCCATCCAGAATAAATATCCATTCAAAATTGGATATACATGTGTAGTTATTCCCTTCACTCAGACCAGCGTTTCCATCTTGCACGAACTCCAGGACATTTTGAAAATTCCAACAACGCTGACATCATCGGTCTGTGTGTAGATCAATTCAACTAGTTTATTTGCATATCAAAGATACATGTGCTAGGCAAATAATAAGGTCTAGTCTGCTGAGCGCTTTTGTAATCCGCACTGAGATTTTATAAAATCGCACGGACTTGAATTCCTAATATAATACAGGAGCATAGGGCAATGTGTAAGCATTTTCATAGACCATGTGTGATTTTAGAAATAAAAATATTGTGGTTTGTTGAGAGGGGACGAATAAGCAGCAATACTATACGCACGCATGCACGCACGCGCACACCTGCACGCACGCACACATCGTTGTCACCAACGTTGCCACCACCACCACCATCATCGCTGCTGACACTTCGGGCACAGATGGCGCTGCTAACAGCGACAGAACCACCAACTGTAAGAGCTATGACCGCCCCCCCCCCCACCATCTCTGAAATAATGATATGGATAACTCATATAACAAATTCGGTTGAATTTCACTGAGAGATTTTGGACGATATATCGCAATGAAGGAGATGTTTATAAGTAAACTGTTGATCACGGCCCTAACCCTAGGATACAACAATGAGAGAGCAAATTTCTCATACGAGTTGTCTTCCTCTAGTTCTTGCTTTCGCCATCTCACTGAGAGAGCCATAAGTTGCGCTGCCATTTTCCCCGTAGCTGACCATTTGACCATGAAGAAGCGCATTCAAACCTTCACACTTTCAGCGTACCATTTGTTTCTCGCCATGCGGAGCCAAATATAAATGTTCTCATGTAATCTGCCATCATATGGGTAACTCACATAACACATTCGTTTGGATTCCACCAAACGGTTCTGACAGACAAACTGCAAGACAGACAGTAAGACAGCAAGACGGCAAGACAGACAGACAGACAGACAGACAGGCGGGCAGGTGGGCAGGCAAGCAGATAGACAGGCAGGCATGCATGCATGCAGGCAGGCAGGCAGGCAGGCAGGCAGGCAGGCAGGCAGGCAGGCAGGCGGACGGGTAGGCAGGCAGGCAGGCAGGCAAGCAGGCAGGCAGGCAAGCAAGCAAGCAAGCAGTCAGACAGGATGTATATCCTATAGGTGCTTAGCTGCAGATCGCAGCTCAATAAACCGCCATTTCCTTAGTCAGTTAATCAATCACAAAAGTATATTCCGGGAAATATCTAGAACCTGCTAGATTTGGCTAAAATTTTAACCCAATGAAGGAAGTTGCCCTGCAAGAAGATTTGCAGACGTTGGCCATATTCCAGATAAAATAATCCGAATCCGGATCAGATAAATACTGGATCTGTGGATATCTCGGAAACTTATGACCCGATTTGACTCAAAATTTAATACAGAAAAATGCGTGACGATACACTATGATGACAGAACCTTGGGTGTGATGCGAGAAAATCCGTAAAAATCTGGAAAATAAACAAATCTGGAACCCGCCGCAGCTACTGATATTATTTCGAGCTTGTTTCAACATATGGGGGGGGGGGTGGGGCGGTAACTATCAACCACATACAACCCTAAAGCAATATAGCCACGGTCAGAACACTAGGGTGATGACGAAGCCTATTAAAAGATAAAAAGCACTAATGAGAGTAGATGGTGGGTGATAGTAGCGGTGGATTATGGTGGTGCTGGAGGTGGTGCTGGTGGGTTGCTACTGCTGCTGATGGTGATTGTACATGGTAGTGGTGGTGGTAGTGGTGATGTCGGTCACGAGAACAACAGTGAGAATGACTGATGATGATGATGGACAAAAATAGGGCGCTCTGTAAGCACGAGAGATTTCGATCCCCTACAGTTTTTCGAACGGCTGGGTATGTCTCTGTCATCATCGTCGTCATCAACGTCATCGTCGTGCTTGCGGTCATGGTCGCCATCGTGGTACCAATAATAGCAGCAGCAGCAGCAGCAGCAGCAGCAGCAGCAGTAGTAGTAGTAGTAGTAGTAGTAGTAGTAGTAGTAGTAGTAGTAGTAGTAGTAGTAGCGGCGGCGGCGGCGGCGGAAGCAGAAGCAGCAGTAGTAGTAGTAGTAGTAGTAGTAGAAGTAGTAGTAGTAGTAGTAGTAGTAGTAGAAGTAGTAGTAGTAGTAGTAGTTAGTAGTAGTAGTAGTAGTAGTAGTAGTAGTAGAGGTGGTGGTGGTGTTGGTGCTGGTGCTGGTGGTGGTAGTCTTGGTAGTAGTGGTAGTGACTCTGCCGGGGTGGGGTAGGTGGTGGGCAGTAGGGGTCTTGGTGTTGTTGTTGTTGTTGTTGGTGGTGGTGGTGGTGGTGGTGGTGGTGGTGGTGGTGATGTTGATAGTGTTTGTGGAGCGATATTGGTAGTCGTAGTGGTACTGGTACATATAGCTCGCCCCCACACCAACCCACATCATTTTGCATTTTACTAAAATCGCCCGTTTTCCAAATATAATGTATGTGTACATATTACCCTGGTCTCCCCCACATTACTGTGAGTTGTTATCAGTAGCTAGGTGTAAACACCTGAAATCATGCATCCTATCGCCGTCCTATCAGATATACACCTATTTTAGAGGCAGTATTTCCGCGACTATTTTGTTTAGGGCTCATTCGCTTTGATACGCAAATAAACTAATTGGATTGAATTGAGTTGATCAATAATATTTCCAAAATGTCTTGGTGTGTGTGCAAGGTGGAATAGCTCGTCTGAGAGAGAATAACTACAAACTTATATCCAATTTTGAATGGATATTCATCCTGGATGGGATAGAACGCAATTATAAAGATATTCGTTTGATGTTTGTGTGACGAAACTTTGATATTGGGTGCTCGCTAGATGTCTTACACGCGAGGCATCAAGAAGTGAATCGGGACGAATTTAGATTTGCGATTCCTTTTATTAGGCTGGAGGTGTGTGGGATAGAAAATAGCCGCAGCAAAACAAAATGGCGGACGAGTACTTGATACAAATTGCAAACATGAATAATGATTTCGCTTCTTTTTTTACTAAAACAAATTCTGATTTTCGTAATGACCCTTCAGCTTTAACTAGGCAATAACTTCAATATTGGATCGATGCTACTTAGCTATCCCATGACAGATATGAACACATTTGAACATCGGTTTTACCTAATTTTTAAACATCGAATTCGCATAATCTCAAGATAGCATTACATCCACACTTTTGAATATTTCGAAACTAATTTGACAGGGAGCTGTTGCTGCCATAGCGTACAAGTGAGTAATTTTATGTTTTCACGCAATATGGTGATTATGTACTACTTTGTTTGAAATAGACATGTGCCTTGAACGTTCTTGAGATGTACGCGGACGCATTCTATCTCATCACATGTACGGAAGCCAACAAAATAAATGTGACTGAACAAGCATTCCTTCTTGTAAGTATTAACCTCCTTTATGGCAACCGCGCCCCAAAGTGTTGCAAGTGTTCCTTTTATCAATTAATCCTTTTATTTGCCCAGATTCTTCAAGACAATTTTTTGCTCAGTGAATGACCATTTGCTGGCCAAGAGAAGCTTTTTTTGTAGATTTGCCACAGGAATTTAGGAACATGGTTTTAAGAGTTTTTGGCCGGCTTGGTGATTAAAGGGCTAATAATCAAGAAAAACTAAATTATTCCTTAGTCGGTGATCATTTGCAGCCCAAGAAAATACTATTTTCAAAATGTACCACTAAAATAACTGGCTCGTTTACCGAGGGTGCAGGGTGGGGGTGGGTGGGGTGGGAGGGAATATGCCACCATGCGGGAGATGACTACCATGAACACATTTTATATAGACATGAGACTATCGAATTCTATGCTGTCAATCAGGTAGGCCCTATAATATGGCCCTTATCTCGAGAAAGGTTCATTTTAGACCACATAAATGTATTACGTGTAGATAGAAACATGCCCCTTATCTAATGAAATAGTATGTCTTCTGCACCTCAGGACCACTCTATGACGTCACAACCAAACAGTTAACACCGAGATTCGATGTTTGCAAACCAGTTTACACTCACTTGCAATGTTAAGTTCTTATTAACATCCGAGCCATCATTTGACATCCATCTTTCTGGAGGAAACAAGCACGATATCTATTTCCGCCTTGAACAAAAGAAGGGCGCAGCTCTCAAATCTACCAGTGTCAATTCAATCAGGCATTTATGTACAACAAAAGAACTGTATACTTATTACACGCTTTCATCTGGTGTGATATAATATCCAGGGTATTAGGAATAGGCAAAACCCTCGGACTAAAGCTCATCAGTGACAACAAGTTATTCCGTGTCCAGGCCAAACTATTCGGAAGAGCACAATCATCGAAGGTCGAGGTCATAGCGGCTGGTGAGAAGGCTACGGTCATTTCGCGTAACGGAACGAAGAATGACGATATTGACACGATAACGCATCAGCGATACCAGGCGCTTGCTACCAGCAGCAAGAAAGGCCCTCTACCCAAAGACGTTGCCACCAATATCTGCTGCGATGAAGTACCTCAGCCTCTGAGTGTTCCGTCAGAAGCAACAATGGAAGTGGAATACATTGGAGGTCGTGGAATGAGCCTGGAAGGTTTCTGAAGGCACAATGACACCAGTACCCTCGGACTTGGATCCTGTTTCGACGTCCCTTCTCGAACTAGTGAGCTCCACCTGCAAGTCCGCTATGGAACTATGTGCTGTGGGTGTCATCCTCATGGACCTGCTTGATCGTCGGTTTGTTCTGGATACAGGGCCATTTATCAGAACATGTCAAATAATGACTTAGTTACATATTTACATAGTCCTCTACTGATTAGGCGAGACATCATGTAGCAGCTCTTCATTGTCTTCTTCCATGTATTCACTCATGCCTTCTTGTACTTGTTGTACATGTGGGTGGCTTCTGACGAGCTCGATGGAAAAGTTAGTTTAGAAAAGTTATTTTTTGTAGAACATGTCGAGTCTTCGATTGAAGGTGTTAAGCATAGGAGTCGTGAAAACTACTCAGGTAGATGGTTCCAGTAAATTTGTGCACGAATACGGCAGAATCTCCTCCGTGTGTTGCTTTTAAAGCATCGCTTTAGTAGTTTGTAGCTGTAGCCTCTCGTACGATGTGCGTCCTCAGATGGCAACATATTTTCATGATTTACATCATAAATGCCATGATCATACTTGCATATCTCAATTAGGTCTCCGTGCAAGCACTGGTATAGCAAACCTGGCAGCATTGGTGCCTTCAGGCCATCATCATGTGGGCTGTCTTTCAATCCTATTATCAGTTCTGTTGCTCGATTGTGGACATTTTCGATTAGGCAGATATCGTTCTTGTACAAAATGGACCGTATATCATTCCCATATTCTAGATGTGATCTCACTAGGCTTTTATACAGCAGTACATGCGTGTTGATCCCCTGGTAGGTGGATGATCTTAGTACCATACCAAGGACCGTGCTGGCTTTGTTGACTGTTGTCTCCATATGTTGTCTACATTTTAGAGCATCGTCAGCGCATAAACACCCAGGTCCTTTTCACAGGTGGTGTTATCTAGGGCGATCTCCTGATTGTTCTCTGATGTGTTATCGATCCACTTCATATTTGATTTAGCCAAGTACATTATTTTGTATTTGGATACATTAAATCGCAGTTTCCAGGTATCTGGACATTCTTTAGGCTGTTGAGGTATTATTGGAGCTAGTCGTAGTCTCCGTTTGTAGCAATTAGTGAAAGTAACTTAGTATCGTCGGCGAATATCTTGACAAAGTTGTGGGCAAATTGTGTCCTATCGTTAATAAAATAGCTAGTACTGGCCCCAAAAAACCGTTCCCCGGGGAATACCACTAATCACTGCTGACTATCCGGAGCAGGAACCATTACCTGCTACTTGACTTGACGATGTAGATCCCTTATTTCTGGTGAGAACGGTTGCATCAACCTGAATATTATAAATCTGAAGAGAGTCGTATTATCATTCACAATCTTCCTGTCTTCGTGTCTGATATAGACCAGTCTTCTAATTTAGTGGTATACTTCCGTCTCATATTCTCGCGGGTTTCATATTATCGCGACAATGTGATTTTTTGCTATAAATAAAAACCAACGCCCCTACCGTCTGTTTCCCGTGGCGACGCTGGGAATAGGAAGTCAAAGATGCTTGCGAACATATTCCCCTCTTATTACTGAGTAAAATAGAAAGCTACAATGTACAATCACTTGTCGATATTATAAGATACGCGCGTACACCCTACTTCCAAAACCTATCTAAGCGCTCACCAAAAACCGATACATAAGACTTCTATCTGACCGAAATACGTCGTTTGCTAAGGTATTTATGCCAGCAGCATCAACAAGTCCCGTGATCAGCGATTCCGCCTCGCTGCTGGACGATTAAAGGGTATTGAAAATAGGGGTCCCATTTATAATAAGCTCAGAAAGTCGCTACGTCATTACGCGTTATCATGTAATAATTTTACGGGGTTCCCAATCACGCGTCTTATAAACCAACAATGGCATGCCTTACTGCGTATAGTATAAGAGAAACAAGATTTTGACCGATTTTCAAAGAAATAATAGCGTTTTGTTGATGACTGTTAACCTGGAAAGCAGTCTTGCAATTTTTTTCTGTGTTTTGACTGCGCTGGTCCACTGTAGAAAATGGTGTCTGTTTACCGCGAGCATATGGCCAGCCTCTCTGCAATACGACCACCTACCCTGGCGTTTTCACGAGGTGATACAAAAACTTTCCTCTGCACAAAATTGGATGCGATCTTGTGGACAATTGGGGAAATAGGACTGACATTCAAATCCCAACAACATTGCAATCAGAGAAGACTAATTTATTTTATTGTGATGACGATTGTCCTAACTACCGCGAGAATATGGAACACCATGATAACGGGGCTAGTCTTTTTTTCTCGATATTGGTACAATGCATAGCAAAGTCTTCTAGTGGTGAATTCGATTTTCTTGAATATTTCATAGGGTAACTCGGCTGAACTGGAGTCAAGAAGAAAGCTGCAGACTTTAATTGCTTCATCTGTCGTTCTGTGCCTGCCTCCAAAGTACCCTGCTACTCTTTATCTTCTGTTATTGACTTGGATGTTAATGAGAATTAAGCACGGCTAGTGAATGTGGAAATTTGCAAACCTCGAACTTCAGTGTCAACTGTTGGTTTGTACCGTCATAGAGTGGTCATGGGGTGCAAAAGACATCATTCTTCGGTAGAGTAGGCGCAGGTTTCTATCTATTCGTAATACATCTATGTGGTCTAAAATGAACCGTTCTCGAGATATATTATACTCGATTCGCAGCCATCTTGAATTCACATGTTCCACGCAAAAGATTTTATTAGATTTTTTATATGTCACCTAGGGGAGTCTACTGAACAGATTCTAGGTGGTTTCATCTCTGTTGCAATTAGTGGTAGTTTGCTTTTATAGCTTTGGTGTTTTTTTGTGCAAATTTTGGTCAGTAGTAGCAAGCGATACTCCCGAGCGCGGTTCATTGCTCCAAAGAACTGACTGATGATGTGTAATGGAGGAATCTGGTCTCTTATCAATTATATGACTTCATACTCAACTACCTCACGTGTAGGCTGACGTCATACTTGATTACGTCATGAATTTAATCCATCATAAACGCTTAATTGTCCGTCAAGTTGTCCGAACTGTATGTCTTTACTATTAATACACATTCTGTTGAATATTTTGAAACTAAATTGAATGGTGCTGAACATGCTGCCATAGCCAGCAACAGCACCCTGTCAAATTTGTTTCAAATTATTCAACAGCTCACCAGTATATTTTTCTGGAAATTGATTGGTCAGGGACCGTCGATGCGTGGGTGGAGCTTAGCTAGAGATGGGTGGGGGTGGGGCGGGGTGGAGATAGCTAAAACTGGATTCCTTCATTGTAGCAAGGTTACCATTTAGAAAAGCATGCTCGGGTGGGCTGGTGGGGTGGATGTGTGTGTGTGTGTGTGTGTGTGTGTGTGTGTGTGTGTGTGTGTGTGTGTGTGTGTGTGTGTGTGTGTGTGTGTGTGTGTGTGTGGGGGGGTGGGGTGGGTGTGAGGGGTGTGGGTTACGACGCCATCATACCCTATGAGGAAAAAGCCCATTTTAGGCATATATACCTGTCTAAAATATATTTTGTATCTTTATCATCATTCTCCGCCTTACTGTTCCATGTGGCTATCCGTGCGTACGTGCCTACACACGTACGTGTATGCGTGTGCGTGTGTGCATGTGCGCGCCCATGCATTGCCGATGCCATGGCCATCCCTAGTTCCCAGCCACCAGATATGATTATTACGATTGCAGATGTCAACATCAGCCCAGGCACCGTGATTCTAAATCCAATCATAGCAGTTCCAGATGTCAAAGTCACTGCCCATTTGCACCTCTTCCAAAAGAGATCATTGCGGTTGTCTTCTTCTTATCGATCGCTGGTATCACACTTGGAGAGCCATTCTCAAGATGAAATCTGTGATTTTCTGCAGTTCTTCCACAGGCCCATACAGCTTTTCAAGAAAAGAGGTTGACAAAGGCCAGATCTCTTCTCTCAGCAGCTGATACGTACTGCAACATTGAAGTATGTGCTCTGTGGTATGTTCTGCTTCTCCACAAGGACAATCGGGCGATGCCGTAAGGTGGAACCGCCTGTACATGTGTTGGTTTAGTCTGTTGTGTCCAGTTCTGAGACGAAAAATGGTCACTTGCTCTGGCCTCGAGAGATGATGGTAGGCATCTTCTGATTGAGGTGTTTTATAGAGTGACTTGATGATAGGCTTCATCTCTGTATGGGTAACCATGTTTTCTGTCTGATACTCTTCTGCACCCTCCTTTGCCATCGTGTCTGCTTCCTCATTTCCTTGGACTCCACAGTGTGAGGGGATCCACTGCAGTGCTATCCGAAAGCATTTGATGGTTTGTAGTGCTTCTTCAAGTTGTGGCAGGTTACCTTTGGTGAGAGCCTCAAGGACGGAACGGGCATCAGATAAAAAGACAATCTGTGCAATAGGGTCTGCTGTTCTGCTGATGGTATTAGCTGCATGAACCAGTGCTTCGACTTCAGCTCTGTAGTTTGTGCAGTGTTTGCCTGTCGGTATTGCAGCTGACTCATGTTGTCCGTTTGGATACTGTACGTGCAGTCCAGCACCTCCGCTCCTAATTGCATCTTTGGCTGATCCATCTGTGTAGATCCTTATCCATGTCTCCTGAGGGTACATTTCTTCCAGCATGGCTAGGGTCATGGCCTTCTTGCTCACATCACTGTGTTCATCTTTGGTTGTGAGATGAGGTACTGTGGTGCGAATAGCTATGCTCTCTAGTTTGTTTTCCCAGGTTGGAGGATCAAGGGTGTGGTTTGGGTCTTCTATTTGTGCTGGCAACATCTGTTGGTGTTTCCCTTGAAGTGTTTTTGTCTCTTTCACAAAACTTGATCTTTTAAGTCTTCCTGATGACAGCTGTGCTTGCCTGATCTTCATCGGATGGTTGTTGAACGATTTGAACTTTGCAGCTTGGATCAGTGCTTTGCATTCCTTTCCTTTCCTAAGTGGGGGGATGCCTGCTGTCTGCTCCATTTTTTCTATTGGTGGTGATCTCATTCCACCAGTGATTATGCGCAGTGCCTGGTTTTGTACTCGGTCGAGGTTCTGTTGATGAGATTTAGCTGCTGTCATCCATGAGCTGGATCCATACCCAAGGTGTGGTCGTACGGCACCTAGGTAGATGGTCTTGAGGATCCTTTCATTGGCACCCCATTTTGTTCCTGCCAGCTTCCTCATGATGTTTAGCTTTCTTCTGGCCTTTGCCTCTGCGTTCTGGATGTGCTCCTTCCATGTTAATCTTCTGTCATAGGTGACTCCCAGGTACGTCTGCTGGTCCTCGTACTCGAGTAGAGTACCGCCCAGTGTCAGATTGCCAACCTTGGTTTTGGTGAACAGTGAGAATAGCATGGCTGATGACTTTTCTTTGTTGATGGTAATACACCAGCAATTGGCCCAAACTGTAATTCTATCCAAGGCGAGCTGCATTCTGTACCTGGCAGTCGTTGTGTACTCCTCGGTGCACCAGAGTACGAGGTCATCTGCATAGAGGGCTGCTTGGATCCCATTGGGCAGCTCTGCTACAATGTCATTAATGAAGAGTATGAACAGAGTTGGTGATAATACTCCGCCTTGTAGCACCCCTTGTCTCAGCAATACATTCTGCCCAGATTGTCCATCCACCAGCACCCTAGCTCTGCGATTGTGTAGGTATGACTTGGTCCATCGGAACATGTTGCTACCGATGCCTGTGCGCCGGAGCTTCACGAGGAGGCCATCCCTCCACACCTTGTCAAATGCCTTCTGCAGATCGATAAAGGCAGCTAGCATCACATTCTTGGCTTGAAAGGTGTCCTCCCTGACCTGTGCAAGATGTGTTGTTTGATCTTCTGTGCTCCTGTATCTTCTAAAGCCGGCCTGCTCTGAAACTATAATGTTCTCCGACTCCAGCTACCACTGCAACCGCTGGTTGATGATGCGCTCCGTGGTCTTGCATATGCAGCTTGTAAGACTGATAGGACGGTAGCTCAGCACTTTCGTCTTGTTCTTCCCTTTTTCAGAATAAGAGTCATTCTGGCTTCCTTCCAGCACTGAGGAACCTCTCCATTGGTCCAACTGAGATTAAAGATGTCTAGCAACTTGCGAAGGGACGCATTACCAAGGTGTTGGATCATTTCATTCATAATGCCATCTGGCCCTGGAGATTTCGTCTTCTTCAATTGGCGGATAGCCTTCTTCAGTTCTGCTAAACTAATGTCAACTTTCATTGCATCGTGAGTGTTGGTGTCTGTTCTTTCCTTTTGCTCTTTTCTAACCTCTGTTTGACGCATTCGTGGTATAGAAATGTTGCTTTCTTTTGCATATGCATTCGCAAAGGCATCTGCAGCCATCTTTCCTGTCAGTGTTTGTCCATCTTCTTCAAGAGTAATCTTCTCGCCCCCGACACCCTCATCATTCAGTGCTTTAGTCAGTCTCCATAGCTTTGTGGTGTCTCTCTCTCTAAATTTAAACCCTGCCGTCTTTTCCCTCCAGCTTCTTCTTTTGGCCTCCAGCTTGGTCTTTAGATACCTGGCTTTAGTTTGTTGTAGCATGAAGTGGTTTTCATGACAGGGATTACCCTCTGCACCTTCTCTGGCCTTGTCTAGTTTATCATGTGCTGCTTGCAGTTCTGTTGTCCAGTAGGGGCGGTAGTTTTTCCTGAACCCTCGAGGAATCGCTTCGTTGGCAGCCTTGAGGAAACTTGAATTAAATTCCTTGACCACATTGTTGATGTTTCTCCCTTCTACTGCTATATTTTGGGTAAGCTCATTGGAACGAATGCCGAACAGACTCCAATTTGCCTTTTTTTAGTTCCACCTTGGATGTTGAGGTGAACTTGTCGAAATACTTCCAGAAAGAGAGAGGAGGACTGGGCGGTGGTCGCTTTCTCCTAACTGCGATCCGACCACTCTACTGAGGTTTCTGTGAATGTCTTCTGTACAAAATGCCAAGTCCGGCGTTGTTGTCGAGTGCCACCGGCGCGAGTAGAAGGTAGGCTGATCTGTGGGATCGTTGACAAGTAAAAGGTGCTTTTCATCTTGCCATGCTTCAATGTCTTCTCCTCGTTTATCAAGTGTTCTGTATCCCCAGCTCTGGGACTGGCTATTAAAGTCTCCCGTAACGAGGAAATGGCAGTCCGGGACCTGGATTGTGTCAAGTGAGAGATTCTTGTCATTAGGGAAGTAATAATTGACAATGTCAATCACAGAGTTGCTGGTTGTTACCTTGATCTTGATATATTCTGCCTCTTCCATAAAGGTTTTGATCTGGCTGGCATTCACGCTGTTTCGGACCAAGGTGATTTGGCCTTTCTTTCTTCCTCTTCGATCACACCGGAAAATCTGGTAATCTTAAGTGGCTTTCCTTCTTGCAGGTGTGTCTCTTGGATGCAGCAGATATCAATGTTGTTTTCGTACAGGAACTGTTCGAGTTCTGATTTCTTGTTGGTAATCCCTTCTGCGTTCCAGTGCATGATGTTGATACTGGGGTTCTCTTTGGGTTTGGTCTTCTCTTTCGGTTGGCCAGTAGCTCTCCATCCTCGTCCCCTGGCTCCACAAGACGAGTTGATGGGACCTCCAGTAGCTGAGGGTGGGCTCCTTCGATGCGTGGAGCCCGGCGCTGCACCTGCCTGGCGGATCCTCACAGGGCGAGCAACATTTCGGTTGATTCGATCTCCAAGTGTCATTTCATTAGCGGTGTGCATAATGCTCTGGTTATCCCCTCCAAATGTCTGGATTGACACCCAGTGGGTTACATCCCTGCGCCACGTTGAGGCCGAGCATATAGTCTTAAACAGGGGATTGCGGTTGTAAATGCCAATATTAGCCCAAGAACTAAAATTCCAGATCAATCTTTGAACATTTAACGCTCAAATGACTGGCTCGACAACCTAGCCAGCCATTCCAGTGGTAAATTTTCAAAATTCTCTTCCCTTGGTCTGGAAGCGAACACTGGCTAAGCAGAAACTAGACTTGTCTTGACTCTTACCAGGTTTGATGGTCAAGCTGGCCTTGTCTTGACTCTTACCAAGTTTGATGGTCAAGCTGACCTTGTCTTGACTCTTACCAGGTTTGATGGTCAAGCTGGCCTTGTCTTGACTCTTACCAGGTTCGATGGTCAAGCTGGCCTTGTCTTGACTCTTACCAATTTGATGGTCAAGCTGGCCTTGTCTTGACTCTTACCAGGTTTGATGGTCAAGCTGGTCACAAACGCTCTCTGCAGTGAGGTATAACTATTTGCAAGAAAAGAGAGTGCTATTTTTGTAAATTTCTTTGGTAACTTTACAAAAATAGTTTTTCCATGTCTTTAAAATTTTTAATTTTCTTGAAAAGTCTTGACCGTTATTGGGTTAATATATATATCCTAGGTAGCATTTTGAGCGATGAGGCGCTGTTGACGCAAGAGAGGTTTATTGTGATTTTAGTATATAGTTGGTATGTGGTCAATATGTGGGTCAGTCAGTTGTCAGTCTGTGGTCCGTCTGTTGTCAGTCTGTGGTCAGTATGTGGTCAGTCTGTTGTCAGTCTCTTGTTATTCTGTAGTCAGTATGTGGTTAGTCTCTTTTCAGTCTGTTGTCAGTCTGTAGTCATTATGTGGTCAGTCTGGTGTCAGTCAGTTGTCAGTCTGTAGTCAGTATGTTGTCAGTCTGTTGTCAGTCTGTAGTCGCTATGTGGTCGGTATGTGGTCAGTCTGTTGTCAGTCTGTAGCCAGTGTGTGGTCAGTCTGTTATCAGTCTGTTGTCAGTCTGTAGTCAGTATGTGGTCAGTATGTGGTCTGTCGGTTCTCAGTCTGTAGTCAGTCTGTGGTCGGTCTTTTGTTAGTGTGTGGTCTCTATGTGATCAGTACGTGATGAGTCTAGTGGTCAGTATGCGATCGGTATGTGGTCCGTATGTGGTCTGTATGTGGTCAGGATGTGGTTAGTATGTGATCATTATATGGTCAGTATGTGGCCAGTATGTGGGGTGTCTGTTGTCTGTCTGTATTCAGTATGCGATTATGTGCATATCTCTGCACCAACATGCTATCGGACGTATCTCTATGAGAATTATTTCCCTGCTTGAACAACACATTGATCTGACCTGCCAGAATAAATGTCTCATTTATGTTTGCTCTTGATTCCAGTGCGCAAAGGTACTGCAGCTAGACATAAGTCAGGTTCTTGCCTGTGCGAACGGCACACATGGCAACCAGCTTGAGCACCAGATGGCGCTGCAAACCGATGCTCTTAATCCGCCTCATACATTTGTACCATGGGTGACTCTTAATGGGGTAAGTATATCCTTGACAATTTACTGACCAAATGACCAAATTTGGTCAAGAACATCAAAATATGTGTTAATTGAATGTGCATTTTAGGCCGAGAGAAGACTACTCGATAACCAAGCCAGTCATTCGATCAGTGGTGTAGCGTGATATTTTTCCAGGTGGGGCGAACTGGTTATAAATTTCCGACATTGGGGAGAGTTAGCGATCGACGGGTACTATCCCCCACCCACACACACACACATGCACTCACCGCCACATCCCACCCTATCCCATATATGAGTGTTTGGTGGTCGGGGGTTCTCACCCTGAAAAATCTTGAACTCTAGATTATCTCAGAGAACATTTCCTGCATTTCTAGATGAAAATATGGAACTTCAGTTACTTGTAAATGTTATCTGTTTTATTATCTTGAAAAGTCTACATAGCAGATTTACAGTCTAGGGACCTTAGAACCTGCGGCACTTTGCTTCACCCACTTATTCAGTAGGTGGATGGTGGCCAGAGTTGAGAGTTCAGAGCTTTTGCTCTGCTTTCCATCTGGCTCAGAAGAACTAGTGTAGCTACAAAAATCACACCACAACCACCGCCGCCACCGCCGCCACCGCCGCCGCCGCCGCCGCCGCCGCCGCCGCCGCCGCCACCACCACCACCACCAACAACAACAACAACAACAACAACAACGACAATGCAAGGAAGAGAGTAAACGCGATCGTACCTACCCGCCTGCCTGCCCGTCCGCCAATCCGCCCGAAAGCCAGCCTAGCTGTCTCTGTGTGTTTGCCTGCCTGTTCAGAGATGTGCCTAAAAACCCTACTGATCTGATTTGGCTCCAATTCTAACACAATGAAGAATTTGTCTTGCAAGAAGATTTCTAAATGCTGGCCGTGATCAAGATGAAAGAATCTCGACCAGCATTCGATCAAATTCCGGATCTGTAGATATTTCGGAATCTTTTCACATTTTTAAACATGAAATGGTGTGACCATACATTAGGATGTCACCACTTTGCGCATGATCAGAAAAAATTGGGAAAATCCGATAACCTTTTATAATGTGACAAAAACGATTATGGTGCGTGGGTCTGCAATCTCTGATTGCTCATGTTTTAGTAGGATAGGACGAAGCAAAACATGAATAATAAAACAGACTAATGTAGGAGCTATCTACTGTAAATGCTTGTACAGCCAGCACTTTCATTAGCGTGATTTAAATTTTTTGTATCATCAGATTGAGCTTAAATTTAGCGGCATAAAAGATGGCAACACGCAAACCTTAGCGCCAAATGTATGCCATATAACCAAGACATAGGCCTACAAACTGTTGAATTAGTCTTGGGATTTGGTAGGAAGTAGGCATGCACAACTGAAATGTGGCTATTCTTCGCTTTGCCAGTCGGAATCGGTCCGAGTCAGAAAGTTTGAAATTCAACAGAACAGAGAATAGCTTACAAATGTTTTACAGATGATCTCAAATTTCCGACAGGTTCATGTAATTTCTACCAGGTGGGGCAGTCGCCCTACATCATCTCCCAAGCCATAACCACCCTACGCCGCTGTATTCAAGTGATACATTCTCAAAAATAGTCTTAGGCTTCAAACGGCCATTCCTCAAGACCACTACATACACCGGCTTTTTGCCGGCTTCGCCAGGAAAGGGTTAAACTCTGGTATAACTAGCAAAACTAAAACTTGGCAATAAAAATCTGAGCTTCCCCAATATAATATTCATTTTGGGTGACATAAGATGACTTGGGTATGGCAACAAATAGTAGATTGAATATGTTGACACTGTACGGGCTACAGATGGTTCAGAAATGATAGGTTTCTTCCAAACCCAACAATAAACATACCGGTGAAGTTTCAATAGGATGATTCAGATAGAAGGCAATTTATCGAAGACAACTGACATCTGTGACGATTTACACATGCATGGATTGATGGACAGCTCGAATGGATAGCCCGGCCGCAGAAAAATGAGGCCTATTCACACCCCTATAACCAATAGATCTTTCCACTTATTCAATCCATCCCATAACGTCATATACAACTATGCGACGTGTAGAATGACATCATAGTGACTGACGTCACGAAGGACGTCGATAAGTACGTTACGAACGCATATTTTTAGACGGACTATGCGTTGTTGTACGAATTGTATGTCTTTACTCTTTAATAAATATTCTGTTGAATATTTGGAAACTATATTGACTGCGCACTGTTGCCATAGGCAGCAACAGCATCAAGTCAAACTAGTTACAAACTATTCAACAGCTTACCTGTATAGTTTTCAGGAAATTGATAGTTAGGGCATTCGGTTATCGATCAATCCCAACACAGGGAAGTGTGGGTGGAGCTTAGCTAGAGATGGGCGGGGCATAGCTAAAAATGTAAACATCCATTACAGTATAGCTGATAAATAAGTTAACATGTTTACAAAACAAAACCAGAAACAATGTTAGTTAGTAAACGCGTCCTTTGAATAGGTTGAAAACAGTTTGATAATGCTGCTTTATTATGTTTACAATATTCAACAGTACTTTTTATTTTGTTTTTGAAAACATTTAAAGTTATTTCCGAGCTGTACTTATTCAATGCCAAAATACTTGAAAATAAAATTGTTAAAATTGTATACTTTTAGAGGCTTACATTGTGTGACTAAATGAAATAAAACGAAATTAATTTCATCATATAATGATTTCATTCCAGATAAATTAATTACATTTTTTAAGTTGTGAAATTGAAATAGAGGCACGAGTCCCTGTTTCAAATTCACCCAAAAAAAATATAATTCATTAATACGTAATGAAATCATCACATGCTAAGCTTTATTTCGTTTCATTACAACTAGGGCCACAGTTTAAGCTGCTAAAAGAATACAATTGAAACCATTTTATTTTCACGTATTTTGCTGTGAATATGCTCTTTAACTTATCCAACGAAAAGGCACAACTACCCTGGTACAAAAGTTCAGAGATCTGGTGAAAGAGTTACAACTAGACTCACCAGGTTCAGAGTAGCAGCCGCGTCTTGTGTGGGTCGATGTGGTAGACGACGTTCAAGTCCTTATGCTTGGTGAATAGCGTGAGCTTCTTAGATGAGTGTTCACTATATACAGATGAAGATGAGCAACAATGATGAACTATGTACAGCAACAATTTGTCTATGAACATCCACGAATCTTCCAGTATCATAGCCATAACTTCCTGTTCTCAATATTGAAGGATCCTCCAATGATACACACACTGAAAAGTCTGAATTCTAATCTTCATAAACAATCACAACTTCTCATATCTTCTCCAATTCCAAAATATATGCCTGAGAACTCCCAGTCTGTAGAGAGCTCCTTCCTGCCGGCTGTGGCGAAAATCCAGATTTCATGTAATTTCAGGAATCTTATTTTACATATTTACACTGGTACCTACAGTCACGTCTTTACGCCATTCTTAATAGACACGCACACACGCACGCACGTACACACGCACCCACACACATACACACACACCAACTCAACTGCCCACCCCAGTTACACCACCTCCACCTCGTGTGCCAACGGCGCCTCAAAGCGTAAACACATTCTACCTATATCAATTAACCCTTTATTGCGTCATAATCTTTCAGGAAAATTCAAATTTATTCCCAACGATTGAGCATTTTCTGTCCATGAGATACCGATTTTTGTAAATTAATCACTGGAATTTAGGACAAGTTTTCTTAAGAGGTGGTCTTGGTGGCATTGGCGATTAAAGGAGTAATGCTAAAAAATTGAAATCTTTGCTTAGTCAGTGTCCATTTACAAACCAAGAGAAGACTATTTTTGAAAATTTACCACTGGAGAGCCAGTCATTTCATTGGTAAATTTTCAAAAACAGTCTTCTGTTGACCTGCAAATGGACATTCCTCAAGACCACGACCGATGCCCGTTTGGCGGACTTGACCTTTAAATGTTTAAACTGATACCGGATTCAAACGTCTCGAGGAATTTGCTAAGATAGTGCTGGACAAAGGAATATTTCCATTAGCGGCCCTGCAATTTTGTAATTCCCAAAAATAACACAACAATTGTCCGCTACATGTACCTTGCAACATACAATTCTCCTTCGATCAATAGTTACCATTATATTACTCTTGATAATACAAGCTAGCTTGCTAGCTGTTCTACGAATCAAGATTTAGAAAGCTTTACCGCCTCCTGGAACCGGGTACCAGGTTCCCAACAACAGGGTACCCGTTTGCCAGTGAGGCTCATTCTTGTTTGCATAGTAACAAGAGCATACATGCTTTTTGCATTTGGAGATCTTTAGATTTTCTTAGAGTTTTCTTAAGAGTTTCTTAAGTGTTTTCTGTGCCAATTTGTTAGCTATTTATTCGCTTCAAGGATTTTGGATTTATCATAGAATGAGCCGCTGAATCACAGGTCGTATTCTTTCATATTATTCTTTAGCATATGTGGAGACTTAAGTCTCTAAAATTTCGTCTGTGTCGCATCTTCCAATTTCTGATCCCGAATCTGGAACGTGTGGTGACAACGAAATATGCCAGATTGATTGCCTTAACGGCGATCGGCAGTAATATTAAATGAGGTGTTGGCTGTACGGTGTTTTAACACGAACATCGGCTGACGTCGTTCTCCGTATTATCCGAGCGGGTGACGTCACACTCGTGTTGTTTCTCGGATTTTTATGGTGAAGAAAATGTTTCATGTATTCGCGCATCTTGTTGTGGATGCTGCACAACTTTGGACTTATGTCAAGTTTTGCGTGGTAATCACGATCTGTTTGCATTGATCGGTGGTTTCAAAATTCTTGATTTAAGATGTGTGTGCTGCGGTTTTACCGTGGTTTACAGCAGTTTGTTTAAAATCATTTTGTTGTTTTCTTCACGTATCGTTTTGGCCTTCGTTTGAGAGTATAATTTGAAATTTATTATTAAATATACCGCGAATGTAAGGCGATATGGTTCCTGGTTCCGTTTATACATCCGTTAGGATCAGTTTATGGGTGTATTAATGTCCACTATCGTTCTTGTCGCCAAAAAATGCTATCTTTGCTGTAACGTTGCGGGGTGGGGTGCTGGAGGGTTAACAATTAATTTATGGTCAAAATATTCGAAAATTATTTGTCTGCCTTCCGTTCCTGTTTCGTTCCGCTTGATTATTTTGTGGGCGAAGCCTACCCGGCCATCATGCCCGAAATGCCACAAATTTGTCAAGCTTGTTTACAAAGATCATGTATGTTAACGCTGTTCACCATGTAATGTTGATACTAGGTGTAACGTATGTTCAATCCGTTTCGGCCCCGGGAGCACTTCACGTCTGCAACCAGAGGTTTTGGAGGTGGCACCTCCGGCGTGGTTCAGGCCCGCTATGCAAGGCTTCTTGCATAGTGTCCTGCCCACGCTGGTGTCGTCCCCAATGCTGAAGGTAGTAGGACAGTCTCTTCCCATGTCTGGTACGGACCCTGTCCTTGGACAGGGTTCTGGACTGGCTACCGAGGGAGCCATCTCGTATGGCGCCATGGCTGTCCCGTCTAGTTCTAGCCTGATGGGTTCTGTCTCTCTGCGGTCATCTCCAGGTGGCCCAGTAGCGATGGCTGGTCCGTCGGGCATGGGAGCCGTTCGCCAGGATGGCTTCAGTGTCTCCTAATCTGGAGATGACTCTTCTGGGTCTGAAGGTGAAGAGGCCGAGGAGGAGAGACTGTTACGGACTGAGATGCCGCGGGTGGACAGCATGGAGGTCGATTCCGTCCTTGACGGAACCGCCCTCCATCTATCTGGCTTGGCACAAGCCAGGACAGTTGCTCCGCCCGTGGTTGAGGCCACACCTGTACCGGGTACCCGTCCAGTGCTGGTTGGTTTGCCACCAACCGACACGGTGACAGGTGTTTCTGGCCAGGCTTGGTACACGCCTGTCTCGCCTGGTCCGGCGGCCACACATGGGGTGCTGTTGGCGCCCGTGCATGGCCATGGTTCCATAACCGCTACGGGTCCGCACGATTTTCTGTGCAGGCCTACTCCATGGACCGATGAACTCCATGGGGTGGCGGCAGAACCATACGGTACCGTTGTTTCTGGCTTACCAGCGGTGGCTTCTAGCCGGGAGGCGCATGCTAGTAGAACCGTGAATGCGTCAACATGTGATGTATTCACGGGAGTGTCCTCTTCAGAGACAGACAAGTTCGAGGCTCTGGCTTGGCTAGCCAGGGTGGACCCGTCTGTGGTTTCGGCCACGGCCGAGGAGGGCATATCCCGTCCATCGGTTGCGTCGCTTAGGACCGGGGTCTTGCCCATGGCTCGGATCCAGTCCATTGGACTGAATCCACGGTTTAAAGAGTTGGTGGATGCTATTTATAGCAAGCAACTCTTGAGAAAGAGTCAGCTCCCTATGGCCTCCAGGGAGGTGCGTGCAAGGTGTCGTATTCCCCGTGGGGAAAATGACAGATACGGTGTGGTGCCAGCGGTCACTGAGGATGGCTGCTGGGTGCTTGGAGTTCAGAGTGCTGGAGTAGGTGGCCCCGCTCAGGCACTTGTGGGCTGGTCCCAGGTACACAACGAGGAAGTTCTGTCTCTGTGCGATGAGGGAGCGAGAGCAGCAATGAGTGCTGTTAATCACTCCTATCGCTTGCTTCAGTCGGTGTGGGCTGAAGCTGGGGCAGGCCACCCTTTGCCACCAGCGGCGCTATGGCATCCTGGTGCTGTCAATGGACGCTTTGGCCAGGGTGCAAGCGTGAGTGACCAAGTCCAGGAGGCAGATGGGCCTTGACCATATGCGTCCGGCTACCGCCATCAGCGAGCGTTTGCTTGGAATGCCCCTGAACGGCCCTAGCATCTTTGGTGGCCAAGCACGCGCCATCTTAGAGGACACAGCCAATATTGCGCAGAATCGGTTACCTGTCAATCTGCAGCTAGAACTGGTGCGACAAATGCATGCACTAGTGACTATAGCTTAGCTGCTAACTGTTTAAGCTTCCTCCAAGAAGCAGACGAAGCATAAGAGCAAGGCGAAAGCAAAGCCAGCTTCTTCTGCTATTGCTGGACCTTCGCAGCCGCCTGCGGCTAAGAAGGCGAGGAATGTTATGGAGGTTCCTGTCCAACCCCCCCCCCCTGTTGCTCCTGAACGCCCGAGAGGCGGGAAGGGCAAGGGGAAGGGCAAGGATAAGTCCTCCAAGAGCGGAAAGAAGGGAGGAGATCGTACCTGAGGGTATGAGAGCTCCCTTCGTATCTGCCTGGACCACGCCTGTGCGACAGGAACAGCGGTGCGAGTCAGACCAGTCAAGCCAAGACCAAAATGGTTCTCTCTGTCTCTCGACAATAGCGTAGGTTGGGGGGGGGGGGTAGACCAGATCGCGAGCCAGACACCCGCATTGGGCGTCAATGCGTCTACAGTGGGTGGAAGGCTCATGCGTTTCGTCGAGGCATGGCTAGGTGTGACATCAGACAGTCTGGTCCTGGGGTGGATATCCCAGGGGTACGTGCCAGAGTGGTGGGATTTTCCACCACACAACCTGTCTTTGGCACAAGACTGGACTCCCATTCCAAGGGAGCCAGACAAGTTAGAAGCCATTGAAAACGAAGTGTCAGGTTTGTTTCAGAAGGGAGCAATAAAACCAGCAAACCAGAACACTCCATGCTTCCATTCAAACATGTTCCTTGTCCCTAAGAGCACAGGTGGGGTGGGGAGGAGGGCGGAGACCCGTCCTCAAGCTCAGGCCATTGAATTGGTTTATCCACATGCCTAGGTTTCAGGTCGGTAATGGCAGGATTGATGAAAGGAATGTGCTGTGTGTCGATCGGTCTGAAAGATGCATATTTCCACATTCCAATGAACAGGGGTTGCTACAGGTTTCTGAGATTCGCGTTTCAGAATCGGGCATGGGAGTTTGTAGTACTCCCATTCGGCCTGTCGACAGCCCCAATGGTTTTCATCAGAGTCGTCCTAGCGGTGGCAGCGTTTCTCAGAAAAGAGAACTTGGCGCTTCACACCTACATAGACGATTGGCTTATCAAGGCGGCACACCAGCCGGGTTAGAAGTGGATACTTCTCTGACTCTGAAGTTTCTTTCAGATCTAGGTTGGATAGCCAACAGGGAGAGATCAGAGTTGACACCCACTCAACATTTCGTTTATTTGGGATGCGATTCGATCTCAAGGAGGGCAGGGTTTACCCATCAGAGCCCAGAGTTGTGTCTCTGTTAGCCATCTCAAGACTTTTCGATTGGGAAACCACATTCAGGCGAGGAGGTTTCTTCAGATGCTGGACATGATGGTCTCCATGAAGCAGGTAATCTCGTACGCTGCTCTGATGAGAAGACCTATCCAGTTGTATCTGATGTCGCTGTGGAAACAGAGAACAGAACCCCTGTCAAAGCTGGTACCAGTTTTGGAGCCAATAATGTCGCATCTTGTATGGTGGAAGGAGCGTCAGAATATCCTAGTAGGAGTTTCGCTGCACCTATCCCGCCCCAAGCTGTCCGTGTACACGATGCATCGCTGGAGGGGTGGGGGCCTGCCTGGGAGAACACCAGTTTTCTGGCACATGGACTCTCCCAGAGAGGCGGCTGCACATCATCTGTTGGAAATGATGGCAGTGGAACTGGCATTGGAAAAGTTTCTTCCAAAAGTCAGGGGCAAGGTGATATTAACACGGTTGGACAATTCGACAGTAGTATCATACATAAATCGCCAAGGCGGGATCAAGTCACCCACACTATGTATGAAAGTGTGGCACTTGATTCAATGGTGCAGGAATTACTCGGTTGTTTTGAAAGCACCTCACATTCCTGGGCGATTGAACATTCTGGCGGATGCTTTGTCTCGGAGACAAAGAATTCGGCCAACAGAATAGTCTCTCAACCCTCCAGTTCTTCACAGGATCTTCAAGCATTGGGACAAACCCAACGTGGACTTGTTCGCCACTAAGGAAAATGCTCAAATCATGCCTTATGTGTTGCCGATTTCAGATCCAAATGCTGTCAATACAGATGCTCTGGCACTAAGCTGGAGAGGGATGCATGCTTACGCGTATCCACCCACCATTCTTCTACCGAAGATTTTGGTGAAGATCAGGGAGGAACCGTACCTGGTCCTGCTAATAGTGCCATTTTGTCCCAGCAGGGCGTGGTTCACGGATCTTCTGGATCTACTGGTGGACAATCCAGGGCAGTTACCCGAGACTCCGAACATAATCTCCCGGGCCAAGGGACGCTTCCTACACGAGCGGGCCGAAATGTTCAAATTGATTGTGTGGATGTTATCAAACAACGTTCCACGTTGGAAGGCTTTTCTCGACAGGCTGCGAGCCTCATCACAGCCACGAGGAGGTCAACTTTCAAGTCATATAAGCACAAGGTTAACATATCTGCAGAGTGGGGTGAAGGAAAGGGTATTAATACCTTTCAATCCACTATTCAGCAAATAGCATACTTTCTCTGTGAGCTGTTCTTTTCAGGACTGGCTCCGGTCACAATTGCTGGATACAAGTCAGCTTTGGCATCAGTTATCCCATGTCTAACCAACAGGGATAGCCCAGAGGTGGCCCAGTTGAATGTGATGGTGAAGGGAATGAGCAATCTCCGACCGAGACAACCGGTAGTCATTCCAGTCTGGAATCTATCTTTGGTGCGTAATGTACTGGCCAAGCACCCTTCGAACGTTTGGGCTCGGCTAGTCTAAAGCATTTGACTCTAAAGGCAGTGTTTCTATTGGCAGCATACTCTGCAAAAAGGCGCAGTGAGATCCATGCGCTTTCAGCAGAGAGGGACTGATTTATTGTCTCTGGAAGGTATGTGACTACTGCCATGAGCAGAGTTAATGTCAAAGAATCAGTCTTTGAAATATCCCGGCAAACTGACCATTATACCGAAACTAACTAGGTTTGATCGTGATGCCAGTGTCTTGTGTCCAGTCCGTGCTTTGACTAAGTACAAAAAATGGACGGACTCTCTACGGTCAAATGATAGACATTTGTAGATCTGCCATAAGAAGCCATATGGCGCCGCATCCATGGATTCTATCTCTCGCTGGGTGGTCGAATGCATTCAGCCTACCCATGAGATTGCGACTGGACACCAGGTGCCATGCGCACGGCCACATGATGTTAGAGGAATAGCCGCCTCGACTGCACTCTACAATGGTGTTCCATTAGAGGACATCATGGCTGTTGCACAATAGCACTGTGAGTCCTCTTTCATGGATTACTATATGAGGGATGTGTTCGACTCCGCCAATCCACTCGCTTTAGCTGTTTTGAAACGATAGTTAAACGGCCACGCTGATCTTCTCGCTTTTGATACTTGGAAAAACAAATGTTATGGAACAGACATGGTCGAGCGAGAGGATTACAACCTCTTCCGCCCTCTACAATGGTGTTCCATTAGAGGACATTGTGGCTGTTGCACAATGGCACTGTGAGTCCTCCTTCACGGATTACTATATGAGGGATGTGTCAGACTCCGCCAATCCACTCGCTTTAGCTGTTTTGAAATGATAGTTAAACGGCCACACTGTTCTTCTCCCTTTTGATACTTGGAAAAACAAAAGTTATGGAACAGACATGCTCAAGCGAGAGGATTACAACCAATTTTGTCACAAATGGGCGAAAGAGTGCTTGGTTGATGGCTCAACGTCTGACATCCAAAATCATAAGGTAATTCAAGTTTGACAGTTTTTTGTATTTATGTATATATATCATGATCATTCATCTTATATAGTCATGCTCATTCCCAAGCTAATATATGCAAAGAGAAGTTAACCCTCTTCGCGTATTCGTGTTTGAGGCGAGATGCATGTTCGTGAGTTCTCTCCCTTTCCTTAGGAGAAAAAATGGGGGGGGAGTGGTGATGCGAATGTATTTTGGTCCCAAACTTGTCGGCCCTTTTAGTTCTTCGTATGTCAAGTTTAAGTCTAAAATCTATCTCCAGGGGCAAAAGAAGCTATATATGGCTTGCCCATTCGCACCAGGTTGCTGTCTAAATCTGGTGTTATCAAGAGTAATACAATGGTAAGTATTGATCACTGGAGAATGAAGGAAATTTCAATTTCCCTTTCTCCGAGATCTAACAATGCTTACAATTATATTACGGACCCTGCCTCCCAGCCCCACAGAGGCAAGCCTTAGGTATTCTCTTGTTTGGTAGCTATGCAAACAATATGAGCCTCACTGGCAAATGGGTACCCTGTTGTTGGGAACCGGATACCCGGTTCCAGGAGCCGGTAAAGCTTTCTAAATCTAGATTCCTAGAACAGCTAGAAAGTAGCAAGCTAGCTTGTATTATCAAGAGCAATACAATGGTAAGTATTGTTAGATCTCAGAGAAAGGGAAATTGAAATTTCTTTCATTCTTCAACGATCACACACAATGCACAAGAGGCACGCACTCGCGCATGCTTCAGCAGTCTAAGCTGATACATATTTCCTTGCAGGTGCACACTGCCAAAATTCAAAAGGAAGCTGAGACAAACTTAGTGAAGCTAATATGTGACACGTATACGGTAAGTGTAGGCAGTGATGGCTAAAATCAGCGCAAAGCCACTACTGGTACGCCAGGTGTTCCATTCATATGGAATCCCAGACTCCAACTGTAACTACAAACGAATGGTCCCAAGGTCTTCAAATGAAGACCATTTGCCTGCTGAATATGCACCATGCCAACTTACATGGCAAAGTCAACTTTGATCTAGAGAGACTCGTCAATGAGACCAACGCCAACCCCACCCCAAATGTGATACAGATGACATACGAGGTAGAGATAGCAACTGTTGATATAGACTCAAATCCAAGCCATGCATTATCCAGAATACTCAAAAGCAATTAGCGACTAATGGCCAGAGCAAAGCCCGCACAAAGTTACGCCGAAAATACAATGGCATGTTTCGTTAGACCTCTGCACGACTGAAAGAACTCGCCACCAGACCAGTAGACTGTTTGCCAGATAACACCACAACCACGATGATTGTTGTAAAATGGTTAGGGTGGTCCGAGCTATGAAAGTTGCTAGTTGACCACCATTGTTTTTGCGCGCATGACACTGAATGCATATTCATCGGCCCCTCCAGAGAAAAGCAGAGAATGATTGAAGAACCAGTTCACAAATCTAGATGCATTGTCGGGGAATCGAACCCACAACCGGCGAGTCGGCCTAGCATCATAGCCCACAAACGCTTCCACCACACCAACACTGCAAGTCTTGCGGCATTGGTGTGGTGGAAGCGTTTGCGGGCTATGATGCTAGGCCTTTTCGCCAGTTGTGGGTTAGATTCCCTGTCAATGGCAAAATACCGTAATGCCACTGCTACGTTCATAGATCCAGATGATGAGCCATTAAACCATTTTTAAGGCGATCTGAGGCCGCTACAAACACCCGTCAGAACAACTGGGGTTGAGAAGGCACGTAAGACCCTGATAAATGCAAGTGCATCAGTATGGGCCTGACGGCATCATCAAGGACCTCTAAGTATAAGATACCGTCTCCAAACCAATCATGGGCATAATAAGCTCTTCCCCCATGCAGCACCTTCCCCATCAATGCTGTTGGCCAAGGTACCCTTATCACGGTGCCCAACCCCAAGCCATCTCCTGGACCACCAGCAAGCATGCTGCGTATAGTGCTCATCGAGCGCATCCAGAAAATCTTATCCAGTGTGACACTGTGGCCCGGTCGGGATTGGCAGTCTCACTGTTAAAGGGTCAAGTATCTATATCAGTGACGTCAATATGTGCTTTGGCGATGGGTTTGACTTTGCCACGTTTAGCTATGCCCATCCATCTGTAGCTAACCTCCTTCTTACGCTTTTCCAGTGTTGGGATCGATCGAATCCTGAACACCCTGAATCTCAATTTCCAGAAAACTATACAGATAGGCTGTTGAATATATTGTAACTATTTTTACTAGGTGGCGGTGCTGCCTATCGGAATGTTTTTTAAACAGTAAAGACATACAATTCGTCCAAATTACGGACTATTAAAAGTTCCTGACGGACTTAGCTACGTCATTTATTATGTAGTTGATTGTATTGTCTGCCTACATAAGACGTAATGGATTATGACTTCATATACTTGATCGACACATCGGATTCATCAATTCGGATGACAAAAGCGTAGGTCTAACTCATCACCTCATTCGAGTGCAGACTAATTGTCGTTGTTGCTGTCAGTTGTCCCTTCACGTAGTGTCGTGAGACGATTGCACGTCATATTATGCGCGAGCGTGTGTGAGTGCGTCTGTGTCCTAGGTATCATTTTACTGGAGAGATCTTATCTCTACTTGGGTGAGCGTACTCTTGGAAACAACCACCCACCCCCAGCCTCACCCCCACCCGCAGTACATATGGGAGTATTGAGACTAACACGGTTACAGGTCAAACGTCAATCTCATCTAGAATGACATTTACCGTTTTTAGTCAGGCAGCTAAGGACTGGATTTTGATGAAATGGGGACAGAGCGGACAAAAGCAAAAATCTTTACCAAGCCTTGCCTATGTCACATACTTCACATTTTTGCTAGGATCCACAAACAGAAATCAATATATCAGTTTTTATAAGCAAAAGTGTGATGTTTATTTTGTCTGTGCTCTGAAAAAGCTAAAACGTCATGTTTTGGCAAAATGATGCATAACCACTCAATACATAAGCTATATATTTACATACTATACATGTATGAATACGGGCATGTGTGGGCTACATAGTACAATTTATATGTTTAGAACAAATTTTCCTCACTAAATTATTTGAAAAGAAGAGGAATGTAATGTCATAAAACGAAGGAATTAACCCAGAAAACTGTCTAAGGTGATAATGTAATGTCTATGAACAAATGGTTTATATTATACCTAATCCAATAGTCACATGTTAATTACATAAGGTAAATAAATAATTAATTCTTCCAGAGGTTGTTAATTTATTTAGTGTTTATGATAGTATTCAGACAGGGGTAATTTTAGAAACACTCAATCAAAGTAAAGTGAAAACGGTTTTTTCAAAACAAAATAAAAATTAATACACGTGTTACTGGTTATACACATTATATAAGTTTACATTGTTGATTGAAGACACAAAATGGATTGGACAGCATGTGTGATATGTCAAAATATCATAAGTGAAGTGCTGAGGTGCCCCTTAAATGCCGCAGGATCAGGAGATAAGCCTGAGCCATACAGAACTTTCCTGAACAGTGTCTCAGAGTTTAGAAAATTGAAAACGCTATCAATGAGTCTGCCTTTGAAGATACTATAACTGTTAATGATTTTATAAATCATGAGGCTCATTGGCATAAATCTTGCTATGGAAAATTCAACAGGAGTAAGGTTGAAAGGGCAGAAAGAAAGAGAGACATAGATGATACAGTGACAGCCAATGCCGCCGTTGATGAGAAGCGAAGCAGAGGCCGACAATCACTGCCAAATACCGCATGTATATTCTACACAAAGGAAGGGGGTCATTCTCATGAATTCAGGATGCTAGATGCAGATGAGAATGTGAAACGGATGGCTACAGACCTACACGACACCACACTATTAGCACGGATTGCAGGTGGGTGCCTTATTGCTCTTGGAGCGAAATATCACTTAATGAGTTAAGAAATCGCCACCGTTCACTGATAAGACACAGTCATGAATCTTCTGAAACCAGACCAGATGAAATGAAGATCCAGACAAGAGCATTTATAGAGCTGACAACATCCATAGAAAACTCAGTTGAGGATGGAATTTTCCACTTTCGATTTGCAGAGCTCCGTCAGTTATATGAAGCACGTCTTCATGATCTTGGCATCAAGAAAGAATGTAATAAGGCTCGTTTCAAGGAACAGGTCCTTGAATATTTTCTGACAGCTCAGGAGCAAAGTGATGGAAAGAATGTGGTTCAGGGAATACATCAGATGATAAAACAAGCATTAAAATGTGATTATGAGGGGGATGCTGCGATTCTTGCAAAAGCTGCTAAAATCATGCGTGAAGACATCTTCGAGACTGATAGATTCCAAGTTGATGCGCCATTCTCTCATCAGTGTCAACAAAACTCTGTGCCTCCTACCCTGACGACCTTACTACCTATGCTGTTAAATGGGGCCGACATAAGGCAACTGGACTCAAGAGATTCTCAAAAGTGTCTTACTATTTCACAGGCCATCCTCTTCAATTGTACGAAAAAAGCACCCACTGTTACTAAATCACGTCACTCTGCGAGCAATGAACCCCCAGTGCCTTTGTACATTGGTCTGAAGGTGCATACACATACTACATCCAAGAAATTGATCACACTGCTATATGACCTGGTTCGCAGTGCCAGTTATGACATAATTTTGGATCTTGAGAGTCCGTTGGCAACTGCAGTATGCCAGCATATTCAAAAGAAAGGTATTGTTTGTCCTTCTTAATTACATTATGGCCTGTTTACAGTGGGCGCCGTGGACAATTTGGATCACAATCCCTCAAGTACTACAGCCAAAGTGTCATTCCATGGCACGGGCATTAGCCTCTTTTAATCTCGTATAATATCGAATATGGGACAGTGGCGGGAGCCAATTCGCTTCGTTCTGCAAACACAAATAAGTGGCATTCTCTACCTCAGAGTATTACTACAATGCCAGCCGTTGCTTTCAAGGAGGCCACAGTAGAAGTGGTAAAGACAAAAAATGTGTATGTGATGAAAAACAATGTCGAGCAAATACATGCAGAGATGAAAGCCGAAAACCTGTGGTTATACAACGCACGGAAATTTCTCAAGTAGGAGATAGTTGAGAAAGGTGATGCGGTAATATGGCCAGCCTACCATGCGTCTCTACAAGATGACTCTAACGTGATGATAAGCAGAGATCGCTAACAGGACGCTTACCACTGTTCTATGAAAAAGCAGCAGCCGCCACCATGATCAAACATGGCACGAATGTCTCTCAACAAGCAACCCAATTTCTAACACGGACCAAATTCCTGTGATGGCCATGGATGCCCCACTGTATGCGCTGGCTAAATACTTACAATGGAACTGGCCTCAGGCAGGGGGGGGGCAATTATGTTATCATGTTTGGGGGCCTCCACATTGAAATGGCCATGTGGAGCACATTTGGCGACTACCTAGAGAGCTCTGGTTAGACCACTAAACTGACACAGGCATGCATTGCCTCCGCAGGTACAGTAGATTCCTTTCTTCGCTGCTCACATCTCACAAGAACACGACAAGCACACCAAATTACTGATTTAGCATTGACCAAGCTTCAAGAATATGCATTTGCTTCCACATCGCAGCCCCAAACAGATGAAGCCAAAGAGATTTTGAGACTCGAAATTATCCGAAAGAGTCTAACATTCCAATACTGGAATACCATACTCAACATAGAGCTCCTGGGACTCATCTTTATAAGAGCTCATCGCGAAGCAAACTTTTCACTGTATGTGGATTCACTGAAAGCAATGCGTCCTTGGTTCTTTGTGCTCGATCATCAAAATTATGCTCGGTTGATCCCAATTCATATCCATGGCATGGAAAATCTGCCCCCTTCCATTATGGAAGAATTTGCACGAAATGGCCATTCGGTTGTTTGCAAGACTACCAACAGATTTTCAGCAATGCCTATTAATCAGGCACAGGAGCAAAATAACGTTCCGAAAGTGGATGCTAGCAGGACTGAAACAAGCCAGACTTCTACAGGAATTTGAAGAGAGCTTTGCTGAAGAGACAAAAAGTCACTTCCACCACGAGGAGGGCCTTTCTATTCTGAAACACTTCAGACAACGAGCTCTAAATTTGGCAGAGACTTTGAGTGAAATTGGAAATCATGTTCTCAATGACATGCCAGAGCTACTAACCCTGGATAATAACAATGTTATGAATGAATATGTTGTTGGCACTGTCCGCACTGTGGAAGGGCAAGAATCAATACGATAACCACCGCAAATCAGTGCTGATAGACTGCACCCGCTCTATTCATAAACCAATCAAGGAAAAAACCCTACGACGTTTCAGGTGTCCTGTTCCTGAACAGATGACTGAACAAGCTGACACGATCACAACTCTGAAAACTGATGTAGATATTTTATCCAGATTATGCATAGTAGCTCAGCACAGGGAGGCAGATATGGATATATCTTTATGCATGAGAATCATCCATGTCCCGCCTCACTTTTTGACAGAGGTAAAGTCCGCATTAGAAAGAAATCTAACCTGCTAACTTGTCTCATCCAACAAGTTCTGCGGACATGCAAGATCTAGATGATAATTTCGACCTGTTTGTTACTTCTGGTCAGCTGTGTTCCAGAGAAAAATTAGCTAAGCTACAGCCTCCAAGCACATTTGACATTAAAGTTCTAGAAGGAGCTGCTGTTGTGCATCTACTATGTCCAAATAGGACGACAACCTTTGATGAATATGCCAATTATATTTTTCTTCCATACATCATGAATCAGATGGAAACCTCTTAAAGAGTGGATGTCGTATGGGACACTTACATTAAAGCCAGTATCAAAGATTGTACAAGGGAGAAGAGGTACCGGCATCATGAGAAAGGTTGTTGGTAAAAACAAAATCCCTGGGAACTGGTCAGATTTCCTGCGTGATTCAAATAACAAACAAGAAGTTTTACTTTTCTCTCTGACAAAATTGCTGCCCATGAATTTCCCCCTCAGAATGAGGTTGTTATTACATCTGGTCAAAGAGTTATCATCAGCGGAACCAACCACACCATGCAAGAAAGTGATCATGAGGAAGCGGATACCAGACTATTGCTTCATGTGCAGGATGCTTTGCTGAATAACTCTGCCACATGACTTGCTCGTACTGTGGATGCTGATGTTATCGCTATCCTAATTGGGAAGTTTCACCACTTAAAAAGTATATGCCCAGCTGCAGACATATGGCTGGCTTTCGGCACAGGGAAAGGCTTCACCTATTTTCACATCAATGCAATCAGCCAGGCACTAGGAAAGGACAACTCAATGGCCTTACCAGTCTTCCACAGTTGCACAGGCTGTGAGACAGTCTCTGCATTCTTTGGAAAGGGGAAAAAGATCGGCATGGGATGTCACAGTAGCTTTCATGTTTTTGGTTGAGAATCCATTCACTAAGCTGGATTTTGATGCTAAACAATTCAAGCTGCTTGAGCGCTTCACAGTTGTCATATATGATAAGACCAGCCATCTAAACTGTGTTAATGAGGCACGAAGAGAGATGTTTTGTCAGAAAAGAAAAACACTGGAAACCATTCCACCAACTCAAGATGCGCTACTACAACATTCGAATCGTACTGCTTACCAGGCAGGAATCTGGGCGCCCTCTAACCTGCCACAACAACAAGTACCATCGCCTGAAGGATGCGGATGGGCAATTGACAAAGAAAATCATTCATGGCTCCCAGTGTGGACAACGATTCCAGTTGCTTCAAAAACTTGTAGAGAGTTGGTTAAATGTAGTTGTAAAGGCAAAACTGGCTGTGATGTCAAGAAAGCCCATTGGAGATGCACAGAGCTGTGCAAGTGCGATTGCTTCACATACACACACACACTCAAATCCACATTGGCATTGCTATGCACATTTCTGTGTAGCGTTTGTGATTGCTAGAACAGATTTGATGCAATAACAATAACAATTTTCTAACAGTACAACTTTTATCTAAGCTGCCATTAGTTGAATATTTGGTCGAAATGGCAATATTAAAATGCAAAATGTATCAAAATGGTGCATGTTGTGATTTATACATAAATAACTGAACATCTTTAGATTTTTTTTAGATTACACACGTGCCAGTATTCTATTCACTTTTCCATTTTTCCCTATTATTGCCATACATAAAATGAAAGTGTCACGTGACAACCGCCAAGATTGTCCGAGTTGATGGAACCTAGCAAAAAAGTAATTGGTAGAACCTGGCAAAGTATCACAAAACGTTTGGTGCTTTTGTCCAGTCTGTCCCCTTCCTTGCATTAGGCTGCCGTACTATTTCACTCAGGTTCTTCTAGAAGGATCTAGAATAAAATTGGATGTTTTTCTAGGTATCGGAGAAGCCTCGTCATTTTGTGGTCAAAATGTCAAAGGTTGATGTCATCTGATTGACCGACATGCGGGAGACTCGGAATTCTTATGTGTTCTTGTTTTTGTTGTTTTTACATTTGATATTATTGCTTTATTAGTACTATTGTTGTAGCGGAAGTATCTGTCGTTAGCATTGATTTAGCATTGATGCCATTATTATCGCTGTTGGTGTAGTTGTCGTGGTGGTGGTGGTGGTGGTGGTGGTGGTGGTGGTGGTGGTGGTGGTGGTGGTGGTAGCAGTGGAGTCCTCGTCGTCGCGTGCCATTATCTGTGCTGCTATTGTTGTTGTTGTTGTTGTTGTTGTTGTTGTTGTTGTTGTTGTTGCTGCTGCTGCTGCTGCTGCTTGTTGTCCTCGCTGCTGCTGTTGTTGCTATTGTTAATTTTGCTGTATATTTTTTAAAGTAATACATGTCCTCCTGTCATTGCAGGGTCCGAAACCTGCGATATGTCCAGCATAGTTACAGGTATATGGCTTCCATAAGGAATTCTCCAGCGGTGTCACACGCTATTTCAATATTCTGCAATTCCGCTGCTGGATGACTGGTCTTTTTAGTGGAATGATAATTTATACTCAAAGAACGAAGGCATCACACACAAACACCCTCTATGAACCTTCTCACACACACCTTCCCTCCTCCACCCACTCAATTTCTCTCCCTCCCTCCTTCCTCCGTCTTCCTCTGTCACTCTCCTCTCTCCCTCTCCCTCTTCCTCCCTCTCACTCTCAATCTGCCCCTCCCCTCCCTCCATTCTTGCCACTGTCTCACTCTCCATATGTTTCTCTCCTTCCCTTCTCCTCTCTCATTTCCCCCTCTCCCCTCCCTCCACCACCCTCCGCTCCGCCATCTTCCCCACCATCTCCATATCTCTCCCTCCACCTCTCTCGCCATCCACCTCTCTCTCTCTCTCTCTCTCTCTCTCTCTCTCTCCAACCCCCCCCCCCCTCCACCTCGCCCCCTCCCTCGGGTAATATATCGATGCATTGGTAATCCGTGTTACCAGCTATATAAATGAATATCTATTTAAAAATTACGTCTGAAATAAAATACAGCAATGCGTTGCAATTACTGAAGAAATGTCTATTTCTTTAAATTACTTATTATTACTGCAACGAAGTTCTGTACATCACCGAATCGCTGATTTCATCGTATGCATTGCACGCGTTGGACATAACCACAATTCACCGTTCCAGAGTAGCCACTATCATCTGACATCATATGACATCATAATCTGCTAAGCGGCATGCAGGATGACGTCATTTGTATTTGGCCCGTCTTTTACGAATTATATGCCTGTTCTATTTAATAAACATGCTGTTGAATATTTCGAAACTACTTTGACTGGGCGCTGTAGGCAGCAACAACATCCAGTCGAATTAGTTTTAAAATATTCAACAGCTTACCTTCATAGTTTCTGGAAATTGATAGTCAGAGAGATCGATCGATCCCAACACGAGCGAGGCCTCGGTGGAATTTAGCAAGAGATGAGCGCGGCATGGCTAAACATCGAAAGGTCCATTATAGCGGAATCCATTTCTAGCCATGCCTCGCCCATTTCTAGTTAAGCCCCTCTCACCTTTAACGCACGCTGGAATAGATTTATATACTTTGAACCGTGAATTCCCATATTCCCAATTTCAAGATAATTATACTAATAAGCTGTTGAATATTATGAAACTATTTTAACGGCACGGCAGCAACAGCTCCCAGTCAAATTATTTTCAAAATATTCAAAATAATCTTTCTTAAATTATACATCCAGAAAAGAAAAGTTTCATTACGGAGAGCTCTGCGTCATCTTGATTGTGACGTCATTTAATATGTGACGTATTTGATTAACACGTCAGATACGTGAGGGACAGATCGGGTCGATCCATTTGCACCACTTGCCAGCGTAATAAGGCCTCTTCGGCCGTGTTCTCTCTCACTAGAAACCTAATCAGGATTAACGCCGTACTGACGTATTGCGTTATTGCGGATTAACTCTAGTGAGAACACGGCCTTATGCTAGGCATACACCTTATAGTCCGGGAGCCAATTTTCAAAAGGGGTCTAGAAGAATGGTTTCGTAGCACAGCCAGTATTCAGAAGGTTTGTCTCTATATTATGCTAGACCGATGTCTTGGGTATATTCTGAGCCATGTTGTACAAGAAAATTGTGGTATCACTAACCCGTGAGAAGCCCATTTACAATAGGTGTTGAATGTAGCTTTCAGAGAATTTTCACAATGGTAAATTTTTCACAAACTTAAGCGCATGTTATATCAATACAATCTTAACCAAAATGGAAAGGAGTGATCGTATATCGCAGATTTATACATAATCAACCTCGTTTAAGACACCCGTATGTTGCTTTGTACATATTGGGGCACTTAGGTCTTCTTGTGACTAGCAATACCTTAGCTACAACAATGCCCATGTTTTCTACATTTTTCATAATTAAACTTTTAACTGACATGCAGTGCATGTCTACACAAGCTGGCAGGACATATTTATCACGTGAGCAAATGAGAGAATGTTACTCATCCGTGTCAGAGTCATCTTCGACAATTGTATGCTGAACATTGTCACACATTTCACCTCCCATACAAAGGCATGCTTCAGGGGAGAGTAGATTGTTAGCCTTGCATTGACATAGATCTGTTCTTTTGCAGGCAGACTTTTGACATCTACATGATGTGAGTTTAATTAATCCAAATGGAGCAGGATCCTTTGACATTAGAACAGGCTTGAGTAGACCATCCACTATACTCCAGCCATGTCCATTTGGAGATGGAAGATTCTGAACAGCTTGCAATGAACGTCTCCAAACAAGAGCTTGAAAATTGGCCCTTTCGGTGTGATGCTTTAGACTATTCGATGTAGGTGGAAGATTTTCATTTCTTTGTCTCTTTTGATAAAAGAGCCAATAACGGGTTTCATCAGCTGTCTTTCCTACATCCCTGGTGGTATACAACTCACAGACAAATTTCTCACATAGAATTGCAGTATTCGGTGATAAGTCAACATGTTCGCCGAGTTGGGCTAAGCTAAGCTGATGACATTCAGATGACTTTAAGAGATTGAATGCTTTTCTCTTAGCGACTCCAAATAATGCACTAGTGCTATCACAACCTGTAAGAGAATGAAACCGAGGCAAAGACAGACAGATAGCTGGGCCCAGTACTTGAGCAACTGTATGTATTTTTTATTTTTTTTATTTTATTTTTTATTTTTTTATTTTTTTTATTGACGCACTGGCAACGTGCGGCTTCAATTTCCATGTGCTAACTTAGCCGACAGTGATGCACCCGTTAGTTTAATTTGTTGACAGACAGATAGCTGGGCCCAGTACTTGAGCAACTGTGTGTATTGGTATGTATCGCAATTTGTCCTTTGTGCCCGTACGGAACCATAGTTCAGAACAGTGAAGCGAACGATACGTATATATACTAAGTACTGCCACGTCTGTATCAGGAGACTGTATAACAACACGCATGTGGTCTTTTGAAGCGTGTAGCGCGTGCAACATCATACGCGTATCTGCTTCCTCGTGATCTGATCGAAGTTCTTCCAAATACGACGAATTGTTCGCTGAAATGACAACAACATCCATTCCATCGTTAAAGCCACCAGCAAGAATGACGCAATTGTCGGCAGATAGCATATTTGGACCAGTATCACGCCACCGCTTGCTGAGAAATGCAACCAGGTTACTTTTGTTGCTTGGATTGCTGATGTACTTGGCCCATTGCTTTGGAACGGGAGTATTTTCTCCAGCAATCTTTACTTCCAATGCTGTTGATGACCCACGTTTTAGCCGCTCTTCCGCTTTGAGAGATTCCAGTCTATCATATCTGTCAAAAACTATATCTACTCTGTTGCAGTCTTCTTGATTCAGTGGAACTGTAAAGATGTGCCAGTATTTATCAGTCAATTCTCCAAATGTAGACGTACCTCCAGTTTTAACCATTTGCACAATTGCCATGCCATCTACTACATAAGCTGTTACGCCTGTCTTGTCAACAGGTGGAAGCCGTCCATCAACATTTACTTCCTTTTCTAGTTCACTTAACAAAACACTTTTCACATTCTTTCTTAGAGTCCCATCCGTATGTGACAATGATAGTGGAACAGCAGACAGTTCATACGTCATCACTAGTTTTAAATCAACATCTCTGGTCCTTGCGGCAATAATTAATCGACCAAATAGTTCGCGGTCAGATCTCACATTGTGAATTTTTTCATCATTTGTTTTGAGTTTTTTCTTCTGTGCTAGGCTGGCAAATGTTTTAAGTTTTAAGTGTGGCAACGTGTCCCAAAAGCTTCTCGTGTTAGTGTCCAGCCGCTCCTGAACAAAATTTTGCATAATCTCCTTACCAATGTCACAGGCGGAAACAAGTCTCTTGGCGATTTCATTAGGCAATACCACGCCAGTTGCAATGTTTACAAGCGGAAGACACTCGCTGTCGTCGTTTTCCGCAATATTAAATGGATTGGTCATTATATCTGATGAGAACATCGAAAGTATCTTCTGCACATCGGGTTCATCCCTGTTCATTCGATTAGTCCCCATTTCCTTATGTACTCCAAACATGTGACTATCTTGTAACCCACACATTTGCTTTGTGACCGTTGTTATGGCTGCCCTCTCGTGGCTAGTTAAAAACCACCTCTCCAGAGCTTTTGTATTATTCCAATAATACCACCTCGCTTTTTGGAATCCAAATTAATCGATTGCTCTAAGGCCATATCTGTCCACACTTCATTGAATGGATGGTCTGAGCGACTTACGGAATGATTTCCATTCAAGAATTGTTCATGTACATGGGGATGTGTACTTGGAAGCATCTTCATGTCCGCAAGATATATTGGCAGCCATCTTGCATAATTGGTTCTGTCCATGCTGTAGAAATATGGCACCATAGCAGCAGTAGCAGATAGGTGTGCCTGCCAATCTCCAGTTCTCTCAGCTCTTATGAATCCAAGCAGCAGATCTACCAAATGAATATATGAGTTCCAAAATGCGAACAGGTGTGAGTTCGAGCTTGACTCAACTTTAAAGGATTTGAACAGCTGTTGCAATTTATTCACGTACATACACACCTCTTTGAAATTTTCTTGCAGTGCGTCTAAGTCGTCAATGTTGCTTCGGCACATCTTAATTTTCTCATCCAGACTCTCCAAATCTGTTGGAGTAATGTGGTCTTCATGTTGTCCATTTTGTTGAACCCATTTGGAAAAAGACTGCCATTGTAATCGCAGCAGCGCTTCCAGAACCAATTTGTCAGCCCTCACTCCTCGATTATATGATATATGTTAGGTCGATATCCGTCTACATATCATATATGGTGAATCTAATAGGATATTACTTTGAGTTATGACACGATCATGCTTATATCGTTGTGCACTGTGGATACAGCCAAAGCCTAGACCCCCTATGCAAAGAAATCAGGATAACTAATTAGTGCTACCACAATTTGTTTGTACAACAGGGCTTAAAATGTGTGGGACATGTCCCCCAAGCCACAGCAAGTGTCAGACCTTCCGAATACTGGGTGTGCTACGTCACGATTCTGACCTAGCTTTAGCTCCTGGACTATTAAGACACTTTGTACTACTAGCTTATTTTGAAGAGAGACTCTTTGGTCGTTAAAAAGAGCGCAATGGAGGAGAGGGTGATTTGAGAATGCATCACTGCGTCCATATCAACAGCTAGCAGAGTCTGACAGAAAGTTGTCAAATAGATGTCGATTTAAATTTTTACAACCAAAGCGAAACAATTGCATTATCAAACCCCTGGTCTACATAATACCAGAGAGGATGTGGTCGTATAGGCAACATGGCTTTAATTTTGCCCTTGAATTCTAGAAGTGGCGGAAATTCTGACCAGCGCGGACCGTTGCTAGGAAAAAGGATCCACGAAAAGGCTCGGTGCGGCAACGATACAGAGTAAATAGATTTTCGTGTCGAATGTTGTAAGGACTTCTTGCGTGGGATAATGAGAGAAGGTGATTACTTAAAACTGCACGTCAACCCGTTGATAATCTTATATAGCATAGCTAATCTATGAGATTCGCGTCTATATGAAAACGTTTCTATTCCCGTTTCTGCGTACGTGTCTTCCGTAAGCGCAATACGTTCCATTCCACATTCTGTCCTGAGTACGTCGTTTGAATGTCCTCTGATCGAGTTTCAAATACTGCTGCCATAGACTTCTTGTGAAAACGGAAATTACGATTTCTCGAAAACCACTGGATGATGATGATGATGATGATGATGATGATTACTGTATTTTGCGGCGGCAGAAGTAGAAACATCCTACAGCTGCAATCAGTCCTTCTTCGCTTTTGACCAATGTGCTTGGGTAGGTCGTAGGTGACTCTACCACCATGCATTGCATGGTGTTTGTACATGAGGGGAGAGAGAGAGAGAGATAGAGAGAGAGAGAGAGAGAGAGAGAGAGCGAGAGAGAGAGAGAGCGAGAGACAGAGAGAGAGAGAGAGAGAGAGAGAGAGAGAGAGAGAGAGAGAGAGAAAGAAAGTCTGTTCATCTGATGGCATGTAGCGTGTGGCTATGATCAGAATTGAGTTCTACGCCTCCATAGGAGCGATCCTCCTAAAGTAGCAGCTTTGCTCCTATTTTGCATAGTATAAGGTCTATTTGATTGAAGACTGCTGTTGTAGACTTTAAACATGTCGGGGCTTGCATGATTACTGTATTCTGCGGCAATAGTAGTAGAAACATACTACAGCTGCAATAAGTCCTTCTTTGCTTTTATCCACGGTGTCCTGTCCTCGGCCAAATTCTTTAAATTCCTCGGGTCCATTCTTCATTTGGCTGTACAGAGTCACGGTTTCTTTCGGTCACCTTATAGCACGCTTAACAGATCTATACAATGACTTCCTCCCCTGGCTTTGTATTTGCTGACGCCCAGTAGGGCGAATTCTAAGGCTCTCTGCGCTATTGCGTCCCCTGGTCAAACATGAATCGTCTTTGCTGGACGATTTTTATGGACAACGCCGATGTATTACACATATTGTATATTGCATCACTGGAAATTATGCTGACTGGACACCCGTGTCTAGTTATGGTACGTAGACGTCTGCAGTGACAGGCAGCAAAAGTGGGTATAGAACTGATTTTGGAGTTGTCGAAATGTTACAGTTATACAGCATCAAGGATACACATGTTGCATTGTATAAACGTAGTCTTTTTGTCAAGGGCATCTTTGATCTGCGAATCCATACGTTGCAGAATGACTGGAAAGCAATGGTCCTCACGAGGCCGCATGCAGCAATGTCAACAGTGCTACAGAGCAGCGAGACCAGAATTGTATCATTCCTTCATGGTTCGCCTCCATGGCATTTTCTTTAGCTTCATACTTTGTCGATAGGTATATCTGGGCAAAATCTGTTTTTTGATTAATTCATAGAGATTCTCAATCTTTAGCTTGCTTGCAGCTATTTGGAGAAGTTCATCAAGGGGTTTCTTTTCCTCGTTTATGAACTCCACGTCGTCGGCATAATCTATCTCTAGCGGCATACCAAGGATGGACACTGGGGTTCGTTCTTTTTTCCCCACACGGATTTCAATGCAGCAGCAAAGTAACACGGGAAAGACACAAGGGATGGACCATCTCTCCGTGGGGAGCCGATTAATGTCTCAAACCATGCAGGCTTCGCTATCTTGACTCGTACCTTCAGCTTGGTGTCTGTAAGTAATAGTCTCACTAGTTGTAACTCATCTTCAGCGAAACTGGCCAGGCGTAATACATCTAGATCCCTGAGCGTGTAATTGTGTCGAAGGCTCGTGATATGTTAATGCCCATTTTGTGGAAATTCCAGTGCTTGGACATGACTACTGACACAAACATGAGTTGAGTCAATACAATGTCTGCGCAGCTGTGTCTACGTTTAAAGCCACTGTGACATGATCCGTTTAAGTCATCGATCTTGTCTCGGATGTGGCATAGAGTACCATTAGATATAATTTTCTGTATGCTGTTGAGTAGTACAATGGTCCACATTGGCTAATGGTAACCACGTGGCTTTTTGGGCTTGTGTAGCGCGATAAGGGCGCCTTGGCCTGCACCATCGATGGGAAGCTGGTGCATAATAGCTGAATTAATTAGGTGCGTGGTCGGTTCTGAGATAATGTCACTCGCGTATTTGAATAGTGCATTGCTCATGCCATTAGGTCTAGATACACGTCCATTTTCATGGCGTTGACTGCCTTCTCAAATTTTGGTGTTTTAATTTGTGTTACTACTACAGGGTCATCAGTATACCTAGCTGATAGCTGATGATTGTATTCATTTCAGTATTTTGCTTAGGGCTTCGTTTGGATCAGAGCTGAAGTCGGTATTCGTTATCCGCTCCCCGAAGGCCTGTTTGTATGACATTTGAGTGTCAGTGTCGCTGATAAGCTCAGGTAGGTTGCAGGAGACTCTACCCTCTTCCCTGGTATGCTGCTTATACATTATGCAGAGATGATTCATCTGAAGGCGTATAACAACTGGTTTATGGTTAGAATTGAGGTGTACACCTCCATAAGAACGCGCATCCTGAAGTAGGGGTTTTGCTTCTGTTTTGCATAATTTGTAGTATATTTGGTTGAAGGCTGCTGTTGCACCCTTAGAGTCTTTTGGGGCGTTGCGATGTGCACTGTGTTCAGTCCATGTTGTCCAGTGACGGCATGTGTGTTAGAAAGCCATACTTGTAGCAAATACACCATTGGATCCAAGGAATGCCACCAGTGCATCGCCATTGCTGTTGCGTGTACCCTCTCCATATGATCCCATTGATGTTGCGTGTACGCTCGCCATATCATCGCATGCACAAACCAAATATAATAAAAAGCAAATCAAATCGATATAAGATCTGGAGGGTGACCAAATTACAAGTTGAAAAGACCAAAGGAAATATTGGTGGCCGTTTGGAAAAAAAATAATTTTTGTTTTCAACTTTTCCGAGCATGGGGACCCATGTTTGCCAACAATTAAAACTGGTAATTTAAACTAAAATTGGCTGTCCAGACACCAGTATACATGTTCCATGCTGCATCTTCTAATATGCGTATTAAATGTATATACTTAAGTGATGACACCAGTCTAACCATCACTCATATGATGGCAAAATCATCAGCGTCATATGTACGCTGACGTCATACTCAAATATGTCATGGCCGACACGATTTAGTCCATGATAAACGCGTAATAGTAATATGCCCATTGATCTTATGTCATCAAGGTGAACAAAAGCCAGTAACTTCGACCCCATGCTGTAGTTAACACTAAGTGCTCACCTTGCCTTTTAACCCCAGCTTCGATCTATTTCTTGGTGATCACAAGGGCAACAACTCCTCAGGTTTGGTGATGATCGAAATAAAAGACTGTAGATCAAGTCTCAGTTCAAACCAACTACACAGGTTTGGTGATGATCGAAATAAAAGACTGTAGTTCTAGTCTCAGTTCAAATCAACTACCCAGGTTTGGTGATGATCGAAATAAGAGACTGTAGGTCTAGTCTCAGTTCAAACCAACCCAGGTTTGGCGATGATCGAAATAAAAGACAGTAGGTCTAGTCTCAGTTCACACCAACTACCCAGGTTTGGTGATGATCGAAATAAAAGACTGTAGGTCTAGTCTCAGTTCAAACCAACCCAGGTTTGGTGATGATCGAAATAAAAGACTGTAGGTCAAGTCTCAGTTCAAGCCAACTACCCAGGTTTGGTGATGATCAAAATAAAAGATAGCCTCAAATTTGGTAACAAAGATTTAAGTTTTCTCTTTAAAAAAAACGTTCGTCTATCCACCGTGATGTGCATCAATCCGTACAGGTGTGAATCCTTGCTGATTTTAATTGTTTTCAATAGATTATCTTCTATCTGAGAAGTAGTGTCTGAATTAAAATGATACCACCTCCCTCAAATGACTGCCATTCAGCGATCCGTGGCCATGTAAAGCCGTGGTGAATATAAAACTCCAATGTGGACCCAAATGTCTGGGAGAACCTCCTCGGGATACCGGCCAGTGGCCGGTCTTTCTCTCTCTCTATTCTGACCGGTATCCAGAGGAGGGTTTTCTGTCTGTGGGACACTTTTCTACCTATCCTACCTATCCTATCCTACCTATCTTACCCCACCTATCTCCTACCCCACCATGTTGCTATTCCAGCCGGCTGGTGTGTGTGTGTGTGTGTGCGTGCGTGCGTGCGTGCGTGCGTGCGTGCGTGCGTGCGTGCGTGCGTGCGTGCGTGCGTGCGTGCGTGCGTGCGTGCGTGTGGTGCTTTTACCCTGCACTTCAATACTCTGTTGATTGACCCACCGCAACACCACTAAAATCTCGCCTCTTAGTAATCTTATCTCTGAGCGTGAGTTGTAAAATTGCTGTTACTGCGCTTATCAGTCCCTCTAGATCTTGACGTCACTTCGAGATAATGCAGTAACAGCAATGAGAACACATAACTTATCAGCTATAATTACTAATGCATACATGGCCGAGGTAGTTAATGCGGGAGATCCTTGTTTTGTGTTTATTAGCAAACTTAATATCACAGGTTCAAATCTCACTATTACCATTTGTGGATAACTCGGTCATTTCCGGTCCGATTTTAAAATGGTAAACAGTTTTTAAATTCTCGCTTCATTCCGGTCCTATTCGGTGCCAAGAACGCCGAGAATAAAGTGATTTCTCGGTACCATATTAGCATTCACTCTTTCACAAAACTGACACGTGGATCTGACATGTGCGCATGTGTGCTACACGTTCTTACGGACTTAGCCATACCTCTCTCATAGGGCTTTATACATGCGCACATACTATCCTATCCAGGGGGCATGCATGCGCACTGCCCATTTAGAGACAGGCACCCACAGGGATATACACCCCCACAGGTACTGATCGTCAGCACCACACCTAATAGGGTCTGAATGCCCATTTAGAGACAGGCATCCACAGGGATATACACAACCTACAGGTACTGATCGCCACACATAATAGAGTCTGAACACCCTGACAGGCATCCACAGGGTTATACACCACCCACAGGTACTGATCGCCACACATAATAGGGTCTGAACGCCCAGACAGGTATCCACAGGGATAGACACCACCCACAGGTACTGATCGCCACACATAATAGGGTCTGAACGCCCATTTAGAGACAGGCATCCACAGGGATATACACCATGAGTACTGGTGCACACCTTCACGCTCTTGCAAAGCTATTCAGCTGTAGAGGCTACTTTAAGGCCAGGAAAGCCGGCCTGCTCCAGATGATCGGACAGGGCCGTGCCGAGGAGGGGCAGAAGCGCCCATCCACAAGGATATACACCATCAGTACTGTTGAACAGCTTCGTGCTATTGCAAATAAATTTGGCCTTAGAGGCTACTCTATGGCCAAGAAAGCCGACCTGCTCCAGATGATCGGACAGGTCCATGCCGAGGGGAGGCAGGAGCGACTCTCCCCCGAGCAATGCAGATGGGAAGGTTTGCAGCGTTTACCAAAGATGATCCTTGGACTCCCCACAAGAAAGTGCAGCGGATACGTTAGCGTCGTCTGTTGTACGAGGAGGTGACTGCTAGCTTGCGAGCCAAGTCTGTAGTGAGGCGGATGGCGGACCATCCACTGGAGTGCTTACCTCCCCTACGCAGGATTGCTAAGTGACTGTGAGGGGGCCGAGGTCTGAACACTTGGCCCGGAGCATAAGGTGAGAAGGCGAACACATTCTCCACCAGCGTCTCGGCGAAAGGGAGACAGAGGATAGAGGACGCCGGTCAGTACGCTGGACATTCTTCAGAGGTCTAGAAGGATACCTCACAGGCCAGAACATGCAAAAGATCCAGCCGACTGTCCAGAACGCCTTCTACCTCCGCTACACCCATACCTATCGCATCCGTCACATCGAAGATGGTGGGGGGTGATGCTCTTCCACAAGAATGATCCAGAGAGCCTGTAGCTGAACACGATAGGAGCAGCTCAGGACTGGGTAGCAGCAAGAGAGCAAGCCCACCTCGACACAAACAATATCGATCGACCAAACACCAAGTGGGCTTTCGTTCGATCAATCAACATTGAGGTCAGGGTTGCCATCGACCGCCAAACTCTGCTTGGGACAGGCCCCCTCCCAGACTGGCTACGACAGAAGAAGAGTATGCCTGCCCTCGACACCTACAGGGACAACATGTGTATCTGGAGATGTCTAGCAGTCCACCGAGGAGCGAGAGCTGATAGAAGTACAGCTCCTGCATGAGAGCTTGCCACACAGTTCTATGGCAAGACAGTACTTGATGTCTGCAAGACCTCGCTGGATCAGCTGGACAAGGTAGAGTTCTTCGCCAAGATCGGGATTCATGTGTATGAACCAACCAAATGGGGCACCTGCACATGATCAGGCAAGCGGCTCACTACCGTGACACAATGACCATTGGAGTGTGGGACCACCACCCCTTCTACATCAAGAACATTTCCAAGCTGGCACATACACTAGTCAGCAGTCACTGTCAGCAGAGGCTTACACAGGCATGCAATCTTCAACGCCACGCTGATCACTGTACAGGTGGTAAAACTAAAATCGTGTGTCCTGGCGAGAAGGTTGAGGCGCCACAGTCTGCGTATGAGAAAGCCTTCTATCCGCCCCAACCATCCAGTTCAGTGGCTACTCATTGGATCGAGTATGAGTCGAGAAACAGAGGGATACAGATACACCATGTAGAGTGTGGGCATGGTGGCGAGCGTTGGACCGAGGGCGCTCCCGTAGATGGCTATGATCCGACAACCAACACCGTTTACCAGTTCCATGGCTGTCACTGGCATGGGTGTCCACAACACCAGCGAGGTGAGGATGCCGAACAAAGATACCGCAGGCCAGTCCTGAGAGAGGAGAAGCTGAGAGCCTCTGGATACACGCTTGTGGTACAGTGGGAGTGCTGCATAAACCACTGCCCAAGCGTCCCAAAACAAGTTCGGACCCTCCCATACCCACACTTCATAGTTTACGACTTCGAAGCACTCCTAGATGGTATCAAGACTGATCATACGGAGACTCTCACGATCGAGAGTACTCACATACCTATCTCTGTGTCAGTTGGCTGCTCCTTAGAGGGCGCCACGAGTGAGCCCACCCACCTCTGCAATCCTGGCCCCAAAGAACTGATCAGAGAGTTCATGCTGGACATCCAACGGCGAGCATCTCTAATCCGGACAAGGGTTAGGGCACAGTACATACCGACAGACCTGGACAAGCTCCCAAAGCGACAGCAGCGACTGATCAATGAGTTGTGTGACCAAGTGCCTATACTGGGGTTGAACTCTGGGCAGTATGACCTGAACCTCATCAAGAAGTACTTTGTCGATGAGCTGACTGACAGTACAGGTACAGTGAAAGTCGCCAAGAAGGCTAGTCAGATCATGCTGCTCATAACACCTGAGCTATGGTTTCTCGATGTGCTGAACTACCTCGGCCCAGGAGTCTCGTACGAGGTATGGGTCAAAGCTTACGGGTGTACACAGCAGAAGAGCTGGCCCCCGTATGAATGGTTTGACACACATGAGAAGCTCAACTATCCAGAGCTTCCTGACTACTCAGCATGGACATCTAAGCTCAAGGGTGGCTACCTCTTGACGCGAACAGAGTGGGAACAGTGTAACCAGACATTCAGTGAGCATGGAATGCGGACATCCGCCAACTGGCTGCGATACTACAACAACATGGATGTCAGTCCATTCATAAAAGCCCTAGAGTCGATGCGGGAGTTCTACACAGAACGAGAAATAGACATCCTCAAAGGTGTGTCACTGCAGTACCTCCTACGTGGAACCGCTCAGCACATGCCAGATGTTAGCCTCTATTCACCAGACAAAGAAGCCTATAAGATGCTGAAGGGTGCTGTTGTTGGTGGTCCCAGCATCATGTTCACCAGATACAATGAGGCCGGTGTGACTCGAATCTGCCAGAGTGAGCCTCTCTGCCAACGTCTACGCAGCTATGACGCAAATGCTCTGTACCTGTCAACGATGCCCAAAGAGATGCCATGTGGTAAGGAGAAAGTGCGCCATTGGTCCAGGGCCAGGGGTTAGCTAGGTTTTAAGAAGGCTCTCCTAGCAGACAGCTGGTTTGGGTTTGCTGAGGAGGATATAGAGGTCCCCAAGGCTCTGTGGGCAAAGTTCGAGGAAATGCCTCCTCTCTTCTATAACTGCGAGATCATGGTAGAGGCAATCTCGGCTGAGATGCTGGCATATCTAGGGCGAACAGGGAGGAAGCAGCCCACCACCCAGTAGCTGGTCGGTGCCCTCTCTGGCAAGAAGCAGCTGCTGTATGCCCCAACCCTCAAGTGGTATATAACCTATGGCCTGGAGATCACTGCTGTATACCTCACCATGGACTATGAGGCCAAGCGCCCATTCGAGTGGTTCATGGAGAATGTTATGGAGGCCCGCCGCTCGGGAGATGTAGATAAGAGCAAAGCGCTCTTGGCAGATCTCTTCAAACTCCTAGGCAACAGTGCCTACTGGAAGCTCATCGAGGCCCTAGAACGGCATAGTAACACCAGCTTCATGAAGGATGAATGCGTCGTAGACAAGGGCCTGCGTAGTGCATGGTTCGAAGATCTTGAGGAGATCGGTAAGTCATATGAGCTCCGGAGTCGCAAGCCGAGACTCACAATTCGAAGGCCCTTCTAGGTGGGGATAGCCGTTTATGAGCTTGCGAAGCTGCGAATGTTGGAGTTCTACTACGACTTCCTCGATTGCTACGTAGCTCGTGACAGCTTTGAGTACCTGCAGATGGACACTGACTCCGCGTATATCGCTATAGCAGGCGCCAACTCGACGACGTCATTCGCCCTGAGATGCGAGCAGATTACCAGGCTCATAAATGGGACTGGCTAGCTTGGGACAAATGGTCTGGACGGACTCCGGGACTGTTCAAGCTCGAGTTCGAAGGCTCTCGTGGTATAGCTCTCTGCTCCAAATGCTACTACGTGGAGAGCGCAGCTGCAAGTAAGTGCTCGGCTAAGGGAATGTCAAAGTGGCAGAATGAGGTCTCTTGGCAGAGGTTCTACAGTGCCCTACATGGCAGGGTGGACAGAGCTAAAAACCAAGGCCTACGCATGCGCAACGAGGGTATGGTAACTTATGCGCAGGAGAAACTTGGACTCGCCGCTTACTATGATAAGTGCCATGTGCTGCCAATGGGGTCCATACCGAGCCCATCAAGTATCATGTTAGCGCCCTAGGGGGTGGTAGCTGTGTGTCTTCAGGGACTAGCTGAAGCTCTTCTACGACAAATGGTCGCCGAGGCACTCCGTGGTGGCGTGCCAGGTAGTACAGTGTAGGCCGCCCCTCCGCCTCCACATACCTGTCAAGCCTGTGAACATCCATCGACTAGTTAGGATCTGTTGCACGCCGTCGACCACCTTCCAGCTCACCAGGCTCATACAGGTACCGAACCAGAGCATCAGGTGGTAGGCACTCCTCTCCCTTGTTCGCTCCTCTAGAGCTGTGACCAGCAGAGTGTCTGATAGCCTCTACCGGCTTCTTCCTGATTAGCCTAGTAACCTCGGCATTGGATCTCTCCACCACAGCAGGCAACCCTCTCACCCATACTCTAGAACGTTCACTTGGTGCGGCCATTTCCTGGGCGTATTGGTGTGGGAACAGTCTCTCTGCTAGTGTCCGATTCCACCGCTCAACGATAGCCTGGTCATGGTGATGCCCTAACTCGCCTTGCCTAACTGCCACCCCATGTTTCCGCATGAGGGCTACAGTCTCCCCTCTGAACTCCTTACCCTCATCCACCTTAACAATTCCGGCCACTGGAGGGGAATTTCCGAAACCTCGTAGACACCCTGGAATGCTTGGGCCACCTGGCCAACTGACGTGTCTGTGAGCGGTGCTGCCGCCTTGTACCTGCTGGCGACATCGACGATGGTGAGGGCATACTTGTAGGTCTTACGACCAACCGAGTTGTGCGGAAGGAATAGAACATCTGCCTGGTGAACTCTGTTCGGGACAGTTTCCTCGAAATGTGCATGCCTGATGTGCCACGGACGAGGTCTGTATATCTGCCACATCGGCTGGCAGCTGAGCCACTGGCTAACTGTCTCCAATTTGAAGTCGTGACCCTTGCGACGTCCAGCCTCGAGTAGTTGAGGGGGCTCACGGTAATATCCACCAGGCTGATAGTAGAGTTCCTCAAGAAAGACGGTTGATAGACCCCCCGGGATTTCATCACTGACGTCCACTCCCGTCCTGTCATGCACGGCATGAGTGAACTCTAAACAGACGAACAGACGGCCGTCATTCATTCGACCATCACTGAAGACCTTCTCAAACACCTCCGTACACTGGCATCTATTCTCTGCTGGATCCTCACTGAACAGTAGTTTATCGACCAACCCTCAGAAGTTAAGGGAATTGACCAGGTCGTACAGAGACACCATCCTTATATAGTATGGCTTAAATGGCTTAAATGTTCGGCAGCCCAGGTGGCCGCGAGCGCTATGGCAACGTACGGTAGCCAAAGGCCTGCGACTCTGAAGAACGTACCTACTCCTGAGGCGATGGCTGGTATGGCTTCAAAAATCTTCTCCACCCCATGGAGAGCATTGTTGGCGATCTTGCGGACCGTCTAGCCAGCCTTCGTTGTGAACAGAGTGATCAGCGCCCAACTGCTGCCAGCAGACCAATAGAACCTTTTACATAAGTGCGATGGATTCCTTTCGCTCTGTGTACTAGCTTGCAGGATTCCGGCGTGGTCTCTGCTACATCATCATCCTCACCCGCGGTCTCCGCTACATCGTAGCCGTCTGCATCATAATCATGCTCCTCATCATAGTCCTCCTCATAGTCCTCGTCATCTATATCCTCGACTGGATCAACCTCTGGTTCATACACCGCTCTGGGGATCAGTCGCTGGGGCAGTTATATAGTAGCTTTAAACTGTAGTATGGCCTCCACAATCTTGAATGTGGGCATGTTTGCCTTAGCGAACTGGGGACTCAGCTTCGCGGACAAGAATGCGGCAGAGGTCGAGCGTGAGCGTCATAACCAGGCGAAGGAGAAGCTGTCTAAGGAGAAGTTTGAGTACAGCAAAGCACTCGAGCATATGCGCCAGAGGGAGGCACGCCGACGACAACTCTGAGCTCAGGCCAACCAGAGCCTCAAAGAGGCAGATGAGAGTCTCGATGAGTACTACGAGACTGTAAAGAGATCTGAGCCAACGCTCGACTATGAAGCATAGATAGGTCAGAAGACAGCAGCGCTTATAGTAGTGGTGGCAGCTGCAGCGGTCCCGACAGAGTGTTTGACCGAATTACCCGAGACTTGTGAAATCTAACACACTGCGGGACTTATGGTTCCGTCAAAGAAACAGCCACTCGTAGCAAGGGTTTAAGAGATGCACAATCATACTACCTTGCCTTGGCGAACGGGAGCATGTGACCACACGTCTCTCTCCATTGCCCTCCTAAACGAGTATGGATAACTCAGGTGTAAAGCGCAATGGGCATTTCCAGTTGTTGCTAAGCCCCACCCACCTCGAGCTATAGTTCCACCCATACCCCGCTCGTGTTGAGATTGATCGATCCCTGAACTCCCTGGCTAATCATTTCCAGAAAATTATACAGATCAGCTGTTAAATATTTTAAAACTAATTTGACTCAGTGCTGTTGCTGCATGCTGCCTCTGGCAAATTAGTTTCAAAATATTCAACAGAATATTTATTAAATAGTAAAGACATACAATTCGTACAACAACGCATAGTCTGTATTCAGTTATACGTTCGTACTTATCTACGCCATTCATGACGTCATAATGGCGTCTTTGATTATGATGTCATTCTACACGTCACGTAGTAAATTATGGCGTCATATGGTTGCAGGATAAAGTGGAAAGGTCTATTGAAATATGTGATATTTAATGAATTTGGGGATTCTCTTTAGTAATAGTAATTTGACGTACTTCTGAAAATAATGTCACTTGCCATTATAATGACATATGTAACTACGGTGCAAACCAATACCAGAAGGAAGGTCAATTGCATTTAGTGACTCGTAAGCAATGAATATGTACGTTTCCAATGGGGTGTTTTCCGAATTCCCAATGCATACCACAGAATAGGTGAATAAACTAATGGGAATAACGTTCCAACTAATTAACATGGTTACAATAAAGGGATGCTCATCTTATCAAAAGTGTTCCATTCCAATGGTAGATTATAGCGCTGTGTTAATGCAATTGTATACCAACAGATCTTTCAAGTTTTAGGTATGCCCGGCTCATCTCTAGCGAAGTTCCACCCACGTCGCGCTCATTATGGGATCGATTGATTCTGGAACTCCCTGTTCATCAATTTCCAGAAAACTATATAGGTAAGCTGTTGATTATTTTGAAACTAATTTGACTGGGTGCTGTTGCTGCCAAACATTCTATGGTAGTAGTAGTAGTAGTAGTAGTAGTAGTAGTAGTAGTAGTAGTAGTGGTAGCAGCAGCAGCAGCAGCAGCAGCAGCAGCAGCAGCAGCAGCAGCAGCAGCAGCATCATCAGTAGTACAATTTGATCTACTGCTATCATCATTATCATATCATTATTTCATAATTCTCATATTGTCATCTCATCTTCATCACAAGAAAGGATGTTACCATACAATATGATTCCGCAACTTTGGGCGTGAACCAAAAAAACCTTCCGGCATTTTCCGGGGAAAAATCCGTAATATCCGAAAATGTTATACAGAAGTGCCAAAGTGAAATAAGCCGATCAACTAATCAGCCTAAATTATTATCACCGGCGCTGACATCATCACTGCCTCCATATGCTAATTGGGCAAAACAGAATGGGCACAACTGGGCGCAACAGAACGGGCACAACTGAGCGCACCAGAACGGTGCTGAAAATGTGGACAGCCTCTGACCAAACAAATATATAGAACATCGACTTATCTCATCGCATGACGCAACATTATCACAACTTAACCCGCCTAAACCAATTATCAGCAACTCGGGTGTAAGGCAAAGTGGTGAAGATATCCGCAGACATGTGTTAAATAACATAAGTGAACACCCTATAATACCCGCAGTATCGCAACCCATAACCGGTGATAGTCTATTAAGCTTAATCCCAGCACAGCAATCACAGGCGGTCACGTCTGTAGCGCCATTGAGTGATATCCAATCTATTAATTCTTTGTACATTACATCTACTGCAAACAATGTCGCCCCCGTGTCAGTACAATCAGCTGTGGCATCCGCTTTTACGGTACTTAACGACTCGACATACGGTAACAATCTAGGTGTAATGAGTCATAACATTACGGGCACAATTGGAAGGGACGTTTATCAATGCACAGCACACCACCAAAGGCAGTTATCACCAGAGCAAACAGAACCGTGCGCAACTACAACACGGAACAGCGTCCAACACTTAGCACTGCCACATCAGGTTGATAATAATACACTGATACTTGTCAGTAAAAATGTAGGTACAAGTACTGGTAGTATAAACCATGATCACAATCCGACTACATCCGGTGAGAACGCCACACACCCTGCAGATCCAGATTCAAGTGCATAGGACAGAACAGAAAATGTGCTCAGACTGTCACCATGGAATGCGAACGGTCTGATAACAAAACGTCATGATAAATTAAACTCTCCAGTCTTTCAAAACTTGGCGGTTAATAGCGATATTATTCTTGTTACGGAACCATGGTGTTCTGATTTATTTAATTATGACCTGGAAGGCTTCAAATATTTTGCTTTAAATAGGCTGATGAATAAAAGGGCGATGCGGGCCTCGGGTGGTTTACCTATTTACGTTCGAAACAATATTTCAAGTGGCATCGCATATATATGTCTTTGCTACGTGTTACCTCTAGGTTCTTGCAGAACAGGGGAAGTGGAAGTGGAAGTTTTTGATAGACTTTCTACTTTTATAACAAAAAAGAAAGGCGAAAAAACGAATTATATCTTTTTACTCTGCGGCGACTTTAACGCCAGAACGAATATTTTGCCAGATTTTGTGGCAAATGATAAAAGTAATCACATGCCTGTAAATATCGAATATGAAGAAGACATTCCACTACCTCGCTTCTCTAAGGACCTGGCAAAAGCAAATAGTACCGGAAATAAATTATTAGAATTTTGTAAGGGGACAGGGATCAGAATCGTGAATGGGAGATTTGGGAGAGACAGAGTAGGGGCCATAACATGTATAACTGCCAAAGGGGTGAGTGTGGTGGATTATTTTCTCTGCTCCTTTCATGAATTTGATATAATAAAAGATTTTGTAATTGATGAGCCAAATGAGCTATCTGAACAAAAAATTGTTAGATGTATTATACAATGTAATTTTGTAGAGACGAAAAATGTTAATAGTAATAATTCGCAGAAGGTTATGAATCAAAAATACATTTGGAATACTGATAAAATTACCGAATACCGAAACAACATTTTGTCTGAAGACGTCCAGGAATTATTTTACACAATGAATGCAGTTGTGGATGAAATATATATGCTCGCTGAAGTCCATGTACATGAAGCAGTAACTTTGTTTACATCGGCAATTAAAAAAGCTGCAGATGCATTATTTTTAAAAGTATATAATAATAAGTCACGAAGAACTAATCGAAATAACTTACCTCAGCAGTACTCAGTAGATTGTGAACAGAAAAGAAAGGAATTCTTTCAGGCTTTAAATCGATTCAGAAACGAAAACAGTGAGATAGCCCGCGTACATATTGCATCTGCTAGGACATATTTTAAAAAGAGTGTGAACAAATTCAACACTGCGCAAAGCATTAATTTAATTAAAGAATTACTTGCGGCACAATATACGGATACAAAGCTGTATTGGAAGCTATTGAAAACAAAAAGAGAATTAGAAAATCGGAAATATACAGAAAGATGAATTTGTAGATATTTTTAAAGCCGTTAATAACCCAAATCCGGAATTTTATTATGCAGATATAGCAGTGCAAAATTATGTATTGAGCTATTCTCAAGCGAATGAGGATTTTCAAATTATTTTTAACTAGCTGATTGCCGAAATATCTGACGAAGACGTTAGTAAGGATATATCACAATTAAAGAATAACAAAAGTGCAGGTCCAGATTTGTTAAATAATGAACGCAGTAGATGAACTGAAACCTCACATCTTAATTTTGTTTAACGGAATTTTTCGTAACGGAAACTTCCCTGAAAACTGGTCGGAGGGAATATTGATACCTCTCCATAAAAAAGGAAACGTTGATGATGTTAATAATTATAGAGGTATAACGCTACTGAGCCCGCTGGGTAAGTTATTTACGAAGATATTAAATAACATACTAAATAAATGGGCAGAAATAAATAAAGTGTACATGGAGGCCGAAGCAGGCTACGGGGAGGGATATGGTACTATTGATCATATTTTTGTTTTAAGTGGTTTGATCTCCCATGTATTGGGTAAAGGGAACAAATTATATTGTGTTTTTGTCGATTTTCGCAAAGATTTTGATTATATTGTAAGAGATTGCTTGTGGTACCGCATTTGAAACTTGGAGTAAGAGGAAACATAATAAATATAATAATGTCAATATGCTCCAGCATCAAAACACATGTTCGGGCAAATCGACAACTATCAAGTTTCTTCGGGTGTAGAACAGGGGTACGACAAGGGGAAAGTTTGTCACCCTTCTTATTCGCGATGTATGTAAATGATTTAGAAGAAGAATTGGCCAGGGGATGGGCAGGTTTGGATCTAACATTATTAAAGCTATTCTTAATTCTATACTCAGATGACATTGTACTGCTATCAGAGACAATATCTGGATTACAGCAAGCATTAGATATTTTATATGCATATTGTAATAAATGGCGTTTAACGTTTAATGTAGAGAAGACGAAGGCACTAATTTTTAGGCGGGGAGGACGACTACATCCAGATGTCAAATTTATGTATGGCCCACAAGAAATTGAAATTGTTAATGAATTTAAATATTTAGGCATAGTTTTCAACACATCGGAATCATTTTCTTTGGCACAGAAACGCTTGGCTGACCAAGCACAGAAGGCCGTTTTTGCTCTAAAGAAATATTGTGACAAATTTGTAGGCCTAACACCCAGCCATCTATGCAGTCTCTTTGACAAACTAATCCTACACATTCTTTGTTATGGCAGTGAGACATGGGGGTTTAATGCAGGTTATGAGGTTGAAAAATGTCACTTACAATTTTGCAAACAGTTATTAAATGTGAGGCAAGGGATTTCGAATTGTATAGTTTACGGGGAGTTGGGGAGAGTACCACTCTATCTGACCAGAGAAATGCGAATATTGAAGTATTGGTTTAAAATATTGGATTCTGAACCAAGAAAATTAATAAAAAATATTTATAATGTTTTATATGATGATTGTATAAATAATTCACGTATTAACTGGGTGAGTAAGCCTAGAGATATGTTGTCCAGGCGCGGTTTTAATGACGTTTGGGTATCGCAAGGCGGCAACGTAGATAATTATATGCAAGACTGGATAGGATTATTAGACAGGGGTAGTAAAACTAGGTTACATAAATACTTTGTTATTGATTTGATGTATAAAACATACTTAGATAATGTTAAAATAACGAAACATGGGCAAGCATTATGTAAGATCAGGACAGGGAGTCATAGACTGCATGTAGAGACGGGAAGATGGCATAAGCCGACACCCACGCCACTATTCGAAAGAATATGTCTATTATGTAAAAATGATATAGAAGACGAGTATCATTTTGTCATGATGTGTCCCATGTATAGTAACTTACGTAAAACCTTCATCAAACCCTATTATTATAAAAGACCAAGTGTCTACACATTTACGGAATTATTACAATGTCCAAGTACAGCTGTCCATAAAAAATTAGGAGCTTATGTTTATGAGGCTTTTAATGTGTGAAAGGATTTGATGACATGAGCACTTTCTCCAAATGTACTTAGACGTTGGGGTGGGGTGAGGTGGGTGGGTGCGAGGGGGTAAAACAAGCATCCTGTCTGGTTAACCTTAAAATACAGATCATCGTAATACAGTATGTGTGTGCAAGTGTGTAAGTTGGCAGCCTTTGACCTAGTTTGACTGAAAGCTGTTGTTGCAGTGAGCTGTAATGGCTGCCAGTCAAGCTGGTTCCAAGGCGGGCAGCATTTTGTTTTACAATGTGATTTTTGGTACATGATTTTCTTGTCGACCTGGTCTCACTCCTTGTTTCATTTTCGTTTATTTCGTGGAAACAAGGAGAAAGGACAAATGGGTGTTGATCGATTTCTCTAGGGGTCGACGATTATCTTGTTGACTTGGGACCGTGTTCGCGGAGGGGGTTGTAGCCTGCGCATGGCATAGCAGCCTTGGAGTCATCATGACGTCATAATAGATTATTATGTCATATTCTTCAACGTGGTTGTGCCGGGTGTGGGATGCTGCCCGTTCGCGAGCACGCCCCTGGTCTTACTCCTCATTCCTATCATGCAACATTTTGTTTTACAATTTGATTATTGGTAGATGATTTTCTTGTCGCCCTGGTCTCACTCCTTGTTTCACTTTCGTTTCTTTCGTGGAAACAAGGAGATGGGACGAACGGTTGTTGATCAATTTCTCTAGGGGTCGATGATTATTTTGGCGACCTGGGGCCGTGTTTGCGGAGAGACCGTAGCCTGCACCTGGCATAGCTGCATTGTAGTCTTTATGGCGTTATTAAAAATTATGACGTGATATTTCCCAACGTGGTTGCGCCGGGTGTGGGCTGCGACACGTTCGTGAGCGCGCCCCTGGTCTCACTTATCATTCCTCTCTTGCTGTCTTGGTGATTATTGGTAAATGGTTAATGAATAGAAACATAGAAGCGAGGGACGAAATTTCTCTATGAATTATTGTTATAACTATATCCTAATTTAATTGTATGTGTTATACGGTATCCGTCATACATGTATAATATGTTGTACACTCAAGGGCTGATGGCCTATTGTGAATAAATTATCATATCATATCATATCATATACAATGTGACAAAAACTTCAGAGCGATTTCGCGCCATATCTGATTGCTATTGTTTCCTTCACGACCCACTTTGAGACCAACAGGCGGAATTTGAAAACTTATTTGAAATTAATTTGTCTGGGACCTGTTGCTGCGTGTAGCAGCAACATGTCCCTGTCAAATTAGTTTCAAAATAGTCAACACCTTGCCTGTATAGTTACCTTACAATTTAGATTCAGGAAAATTATGGTTGAACTTGAAGTGTGTTAAATCAAATGCGTTTGCGTAATAAAGCTGATACCATCTAAATGATTGTCTGGTGCGCGAAGAACAACTGGGAATTTATTTTCAAAATAATCAACATTATATGTGCTAGATGAACAGTGATATAATACAAAACTAACTAACAAACATTATAATCGAATTGTCGAGTATAAGCGGACAGGTGAAACAATGACGCCATAGCTTGGCTTGGGTCAATAAATTTTATTGTCATTTTATCTTGTTGTACAGTCAGGTTTTCTGAATCTACACTGTACGCCCATTCACATCGCCTCGCTGTTCGAGAGTCAACACGGGAGCGTTAGTGGGAGAGTGAGCCCGTGTGATAGGATGATGCTGAATCTATGGAGCAGCAATCATTATCTTGACGACGAATTGCAGCGCGAACAGTGCAAGAACACCAAAACACAAACGCCTAGTTGGACCAGTTGCAGATGACTCAGTAGTTGTTAGAGGGTTGATCGTTACAGACGTTACAGACCCTCTCCTAACAGTTTCCTGTAATAATAATAATAATAATAATAATAATAATAATAATAATAATGGGTATATTCCTGAAATAGTGTGTGTGACCTGTTTAGACTAAATCATACCTTACACTCGTGGTATGATGATGTATACCATATATCTATCCTATACCAATACCTGAGCAGTATTTATTTATTGATTCATTTATTTATTTATTCGTGCGTTCGTTCGTTCGGTCGTACACCCGTCTGCCCGCCCTCCCGCTCGCCCGCCCGCCCCAGCACCCACTTATTTATTTATTTATTTATTTATTTATTTATTTATTTTATTTTATTCATTCGTTCGTTCGTTCGTTCGTTCGTTCGTTCGTTCGTTCGTTCGTTCGTTCGTTCCTTCCTTCCTTCCTTCCTTCGTTCGTTCGTTCGTTCGTTCGTTCGTTCGTTCGTTCGTTCGTTCGTTCGCTCTTTCGTTCGTTCGTTCGTTCGTTCGTTCGCTCTTTCGTTCGTTCGTTCGTTCGTTCGTTCGTTCACCCACCCGCCGGGCCGCCTGCCTGCCCGCCCAACCGTCCGCCCGCCCAACTACCCACTTATTTATTTATTTTATTTTATTCATTCGTTCGTTCGTTCGTTCGTTCGTTCGTTCGTTCGTTCGTTCGTTCCTTCCTTCCTTCCTTCCTTCGTTCGTTCGTTCGTTCGTTCGTTCGTTCGTTCGTTCGTTCGTTCGTTCGTTCGTTCGTTCGCTCTTTCGTTCGTTCTTTCGTTCGTTCGTTCGCTCTTTCGTTCGTTCGTTCGTTCGTTCACCCACCCGCCGGGCCGCCTGCCTGCCCGCCCAACCGTCCGCCCGCCCAACTACCCACTTATTTATTTATTTATTTATTTATTTATTTATTTATTTATTTATTTATTTATTTATTTATTTATTTATTTATTTATTTATTTATTTATTTATTTATTTATTTATTTATTTATTTATTTATTTATTTATTTATTTGTTTATGTATGTATGTATTTATTTATTGATTTATTTATTTATTTATCGATTTATTTATTTATTTATTTATTTATTTATTTATTTATTGATTTATTTATGTATTACTTTTGGAAAGACAATAATGTGTAATGTACATAGGCACGTTACCTCCACCTCGCCAACATCAGCGATGGAATATATCTGCAATTTGGACAAGAACTCGATGAATGTCTTGCTTTCTGCATCACAATTCGAGTCGTCGCTAACTTTCAACATACATCCGAATGCTTCAACTGATAAACTATCAAAAATATATTTAAACAAGCCATTATTATTTCCCTCCCACGCCGAAGTCCCACAATCTCAATCTAAGCCTTTAACACTCATATCAGCCAAAGACCGTCTTCTGCAGTGGTCACGAGAAATGCCCATTAGCAGACCAAGAGAAGAGTATTTTTGAAAATTTACCACTGGAATGACTGACTCGATAACCGAGCCAGGCATTCCAGTGATAAATATTCAAAAATAGTCTTGTCTTGGTCTGCAAATGGACATTTTTTAAATTTTCTTGAATAAATTCTAGGGTTAAAGGCTTATCTTTATCCATCGAATTTCCTTTTTAAAAATGTCAATTTTCTCATAGAAAATGTCGATTTGCAGATCAAGAGAATACTATTTTTGAAAATTTACCAATGGAATGACTGGCTCGGTTATCGAGCGTATACTATCCTGATGCTGGCCCTTAGACTCTCATAATTCTGACCCTAATCGTAATGGACCTTTCCAGTTTATCCATCTATCATATGACGTCATTTTCAACTATGTGACGTGTGGGATGACGTCATAATCAATGATGTCATAAATGACGTCCATAAGTACGCCACTAACGCATAATGGGTGACGGACCAGGAGGTGTCGTACGAATTGTAAGTTTTTACAATTTAATAGGTGCTGCTTAATATTTTGAAACCAATTTGACTGGGCGCTGTGTCAATTTCCAGGAGAAAATAGGAGAAAGTTTGTATATACTTTGACAATAATTCTGGTGTCAGCAGCATCTTAAAGTCAACTTTCTCCTCATATCAGTAGCGACAGTTAGCGGAAAATTATGATCATTATTTTATATGTTGCATCAACAATTTTCATTCAAATTGCTAACAAATCTGTAGCCCATATTGAGTGTTAAAGGATGGTAATAATAATAATAATAATAATAATAATAATAATAATAAAACTAAATTAAATAATAATAATAATAATAATAATAATAATTATAATAATAATAATAATAATAATAATAATAATAATAATAATAATAATACTGATGATGATTATGATGGTGGTCAAGAAGTTTCACGCAATATAGCGTCCAATAGTTACAACGATTATAAAGTCAGGACATTGCGTGCGTGGTAGCATTGGGTGCTCGGTAAATTGAACAGAAATCAACAGGCGTCTCATATCTCGTGCAAAGGTGTCTATATTTAATGGAACATAAAAACCTTATGCAGTATTTTATTGCCAAGCTGTGCGTATCTCAATGGGCTTTGCGCGATGGGGGTGGGGTGGGGGTGTACCCTCTTATGTTTCTCACGCAAGATGCTCAAATTCGTAATTTGCTCACTAAAACATCAAAAAGTAACAATAGGTGATAACCTAGATATCATTACTACGTTGGGACAAAGTTGGTGACTGGTTGGCATGGTCGCTGTTGGCTAGTGACCATTGGGCCACCGTTGGTAAGTGGTTGGCACTGTCACCATTGGCGATGAAGGCTTTGACCAACGTTGGCATAACAGTGGCAAAATTATAGTCGGGTTGCAGTTATTGAGCCAACGTTGGCCGAACAATATATAGACAACGCATGTTATAAATGTTATATGCATGCATTGGGCCAGCAGTGGCATAACAGTGGCAAAGTTACATTGGGCTACCATTGCTGGGTCAGCTTTGGCCAAACAACTTATAGCCAATGTATATAATAACTGTTATATACATAGGCCTATTTTGGGCCACTGCTGGAATAACAGTGCCGAATTTACATACAGTTACAGTGTTTGGGCCAACGTGGGCCCAACTATTTATAGCCAATGTATATTATAAATGTTGTATACATGGGTTGGTGCAATGTATTTGCCTACTGTGTATCTACAAATAGTAAGCCAATGTATTTGAGAATTAGGAGGCAAATCTGAGTTTATTTTCAAATAAATATTCACTTCACAAGGGAGGCAACTTGGCAACTCGACATTAAATTATTTAATTGCTTAAATTAAGTTCGTGTTAGGGATAAAGTGATCAGGCTCATGGCAGTTCGACTGCGCTCATTGTTTCGTAAGCAGTTCTATATCTAAAGCCAACTATGTTGTATAAATAGTGAAGTTGTTGGTTTGATTGGCGTCTATCGGGTCCCTGATTCCAGGTCCCATTTACGCCATATCTGGGATGGTTTTATTTCAGTCTATTATAGGTAACTTCTCCAGTTTTTAAACTGATACACATTTATACACCTGGGTGGAGAGAGACGACGAGGAGTGAAGGAGTTTGCCTATGTTTCCACCGATTGCTCGTCAGCCATAGCTATAGATTTGAAACCGGCCCGCCTGATTACATGTCGACCACGCTAACAGCACGGCCAATCGTCTCAACTTGTATAAATAGTATCCTTTCTCTAAATTCTTCAAAGCTGTACTATAATTTGAATATGTCTTGTGAAAAAGAATCTTAAGAAATGGACAATCTCCTATGAATAAAAGCAATCTGTTATAAACTAAACAGCCTATGCAAATGGGATTGACACATTTCATTAATTGTGTATTTTACTTTGCCAGTTAGCTAAATATATTGCACATATAAAACATATATTTAAAAATAGTTCACTAACATCTGTAGAATAAGTTGGCCCAATGGTAGACCAATTTGCAGAATGATGTTCGGCCAACCTATACTGCCAATGTTGGATCAATGTTATATGATGTATGTTGGTCAAATGTTGTGTGGAATCGTAGTCCCAACATGGGCCAACGTTAGACCAATGAGCAGAATAATGTTGGGGTCAACCTAAACAGCCAACCTTGGGCAAATACTACAATGTACGTAGGGCCAACGTTGGGCCAAAGTTGGGCCAATGTTGTCTTGTTATCTGGGAAAGTGGGAATGGATTGGGCCTTGGGAACATTGATTCACCGTAGGCATATAGGGCACGATACTTTCAAATAGGTTAGGGAAATAATTGCATGTTTATGTGCGCTTAGGCCTATTAGTCAATGTATTTTCAAATCGTTCAACATACTTCATTCAGCTCTCTCATTCTGATTTTAAATTATTTTCGCCGAGCATTGTAAAGAAATCGTGATTTCAAGACACATATCGGAAATATCGAATAATCGTACCACAAGCCGCACTCCTCTGCCCCGCCCCATCCACACTCGTCACCACACAAAACCCAACCACCCGAACCAACCTCTCCCAACACCCTACTCACCTCTCCCACCCAATCCACCCACTTCATTATACTTACTCGCGTGTTCCTTTGATGAGTTCAGCGATGGACTTCACGGGATTGGCTGTGTACAGCGCTTGAACTTTGCAGTCAACATTCTTGAAGTAGTTGTAGTAAGTCGTCTCCTCGGCATTCGTCAAACAGGACACAGTAGCTGTGTCTGAAGGTGCATCGCAACATGATACAGCTGTCAGTCATCGAAGGACAACGACTCTATTGGAAGGGTATGTGGGGAAGGGGGTGGGGAGGCGGCACATTTCACCCGTATTAAACCTTTCACGCGAAGCCAGCCAAACCGGTCTCCGCGGTAGAAATGAAGATTGCGAATTTGTAGACCGGAAGACTCCTATGTTTGAAAATTTACAACTGGCATAACTGGCTCGGAAAGCAAGTCAGTCATTCCAGTGCTGCATTTTAAAAAAACAGTCGTCTCTTGGCATGCAAATAGACCTTTAATAAGCAAACATCTTTATTCTCTTGACCAACTTTGATTATTAAATATGTAACGTAAGACATTGTATACACATAGGCTTATGGTTAGTTGTATATATGCATACTACAGATCCAGTTGTGGCACATGCACTGTAACACTTGGTTTCCACTGACGAGGCTAAGATAAATTTGTAACTCTTTGTGTCCGAGTTACACGGTCAGATAGATTGTACAATTTGTTGTACGACGTGTAATAATGCCTATGGGTCTACCGTGAAACGCGCTCTTAACCATTAGCACATTGATCTCTATATACTAGCATTTACTGCGTCAATAGCAACGAAACTAGTGTACATTTTTCAATAATTTTGGTGGAAGATGTTGCTGTCTACGACAGCACCATCTTCCACCAAAGTTGTTGAAAAATAACACCAGTTCATCTTTGACTTTACTCTGAAATCTTAACATTTTGACATCAGAGTGGTAAGGGTTAAAGGATTAACTTTACATTTCTACCTTCTTAGCTCGTGTCATTAGAAATTAGGCCGTTCATAAAAACACCATTTTACCGAATTTCTATATGTGCTCTGTGAACTTCCATTAGCAAGTACATATAAAGATACAGAAACACGGCCACCTCAGCACTAGTACACAGTTATTTACACATACTTAGTGGCATACATCAATGCCCCCCTAATACACATACCTACACCAGTAGTGCCACGTGAGCCTAGTACCACTACTCCATCGAATACATAGTACCCAGTGGCACAAATACCCATCCCACCCCACCACCTCTTTACTAGTATCCATACTAAACTACTTTACCCATCCCACCTAGTAAGCCCACACATCGCCCCTAATATCTCACAACATAGAATTCACAGAATCTGAATTTCAAGGTAACTATATGCGGACGATGTTGAACATCTTAAAACTAATTTGACTGGGTGCTGTCGCTGCCTATTCCAGAAACAGCGCCAAGTCAGATTAGTTTCAAAATATTCAACATACTCTTTAGTAAACGGTAAAGGCATCAAAAACATGCAATTCGTAAACTTGACGAACTTTTCAATGCCCATACGTCATTATGTATTGTGATGTCAGCCTATGGGACGTATTCTGACGTAATTGAGTATCATGCCGCTACTAATACCCATACTCCACGACCACATACACCCATCCACAAAACCACTGCGCCACTAACTACACAAAACACCCAAATACCGATACGCATACCCCATTCTAGTGCCCGCTCGTAACAGGGCACCGCTAGCACCATACTCTACACACCTATATGCATCCTACCTCAATCAAGCTTAGTATCTACTACACCCAACCATAATACAGCATACTACATCACTATTGCACCCACCCTGGCAATTGTGAGCACTACTATCCCAACTCACATGCATATAGCAACGTGTGTTCTCCTCTCCGGCCTATCATAGTACATTCAAGCACCGCTACCCACCACAGCCTAGTATCATACCCCACTACACATAGTAACCCTTACGTTAGGCTTAGTATATGCCATCACTGTATTGCTAAGACACCTAATTTATCAAAACCTAGTCCAACACGACACCAACCCGGAAGCTATATCAGTACGGTTTGGATCCGGGTGGTGATACTAGCGCTGTTGGGATGGTTACTGTCAGTACCCATACCAACAGCGGTAGTATCACCACCCGGAACCAAACCCAATCACGCACAGCATACTCCCCTCAGCTCTAATATCCCGACCAACACTAGTAGCTGTACCCCGCCCAACCGTAACCATCATTCGTACCCTACCCAGTACGCAACAAGACACACCCTGGTATCGTAAGTGAACCCAATATTGGTACGATATACCACACCCCTAGTACACGCACAGACTGCCACCATGGCTAGAATTCTTGCCCATTTCACATCATACTCAACCACTATTTGCCTACGACATCCCAGTAGCGTACAGGCCATATTACCTTATCAGCTCACCCAATCGCGCCCCTACCAATCTTCTCATCGCCACTGCCCACCATATAAACCCACCATAGGTCATAGTACTACAAGCATACTCCACCCACTCATAGAATCCCTACCCACCAACCCGTATCTGCCTCAGTGTAACTTCATGAACCAGTACCCTACTTCCACGCCACCAGCCGCATAGTACCCTCCCCCACACTTCACTACTCACAATGACTCATCACTTTTATCCATAATGGACCTTTTCAGAGTAATGACGTCATATGACGTCATAATCAGTTAAGCGCCGTGTAGGAAGATGTCATAATCATTACGTCATAAATGATTCTATACGGCCCGTTTTAAACTCTTAATAGTCTGACACGTTGTACAAATTGTATGTCTCTACTATTTAATTAACATGCTGTTGAATATTTTGAAACTAATTTGACTGAGCACTGTTGCTGCCATAGGCAGCAACACCACCCAGTCAAATTAGTTTCAAAATATTCAACAGCTTAGCTGTATAGTCTTTTGGAAATTGATAATCAGGCAGTTCAGAGATCGATCGATCCTAACTTGATCGATATGTGACCGGAGCGTGGCTAGAGATGGGCGGGGCATAGCTAAATATGGAAAAGTCCACTGCCTACCATACGCTAATACCCCACCACACAATTATACTACTGCACAAAACACCCCCTCCACCTCCACCCATTCCAATGCTAGCCTCATAATCTACACTACCCTAGAGCAACATGCTATGCACAGACATTCATATCTTTCTACTAATGCTGTTAATAACCACAGTGCCAATATCCGCCATTCTGCAGTCACGTGACTGCTATTATTAGTTATGTTCTCTGATTGATTGAAACCTAATCATGTCGCTAGTTAAATATAGGAAAATATACCAAATTCTAATTATGTTCTATCTTGACATATCTCATGTTACTTACAATTTCCGACGCCCGTCTTGACACCGCCATTGTCACACACTTGCGCTGGGAATTGATAAGGAGAGTCAAGTCTCGAATCGCCCGTATTTAAATATGGGAACTCGCTAAGTACCAATTTCTGGTTTCCAACTTCCACCTTTGGTACGGATTCATGACCACGAACGGCATAAGCTAGTAAGCAGGCACCATGTGCTTCCCATTTTCTATGGACAAAGAAAAATAGCAGGATGCATTCCTAGTTATGACCCGCCCATTTTAAGATGCCCCGCCCATTTCAAAATAACGCCCGCCCACTTTTGTACGTGTAGGAATCGATGTAAGTCCGTGTTCACGCTTAACACCAGAACGTTAATCCGGAGTAACGCCTCACTTCACCATGCGTAAAATGGAGGAGTCGATCCCTACACTTTCGAAATCACACTTTCCAGAAAATTATATAGGTAAGCTGTTGAATATTTTGAAACTAATTCGACTCGGTGCTGTTGCTGCCTATGGCCAGTCAAATTAGTTGCAAAATCTTCAGCAGGATGTTTATTAAATAAAAAGGATATACAATTTGTACAACTTGTCATACTATTAAGCGTGTGTGAAGGATTATATCGCAGCATTCATGACTTAATTGATTATGACGTCAGTCTAAATGTGGCGTAGTTGTTATGACGTCATATGATTGACTGAAGAACTGAATTCATCAATTATTGCATGTCATTTTTTTCGATAAAGGTATAGTAAGTATAATTAAGTGTGTGCTTCGGGAACGTTGGGCCCAGAATACACGCTAAGGACTTTTAATTTATTTATAAGCATCATGAATAAGGTATACATTTCTGAGTACGCCAATAAATGTTAAAATTTAGACGTTTGCTACTGCCTAACGCTAAGCAATGAACCGCAACAACTTTCAATCAATGGATCGTTCCAGTTTTATCTATACCACGCCCATCTCTAGTTACGCTCCACCCACACCTCGCTAGTGTTGGAATCGATTGATCCCTGCACCCCCTGACTATCAATTTCCAGAAAACTATACAGGTAAGCTGTTGAGTATTTTAAAACTAAGTTGACTGGGTGCCGTTGCTGCCTTCTTTCAATGTTGAATTCTTAGAATACCATATGCCTCATATGGTCTTGTAAGGCATGCATGAATAAAAGTGAACTTGAACTTGAGGTAACTATGCCGGTAACCTGTTAAATATTTTAAAATTAATTTGACTACGTGCTGTTGCACACGTGCACATCACATGCATTTGGGCAAAATGGCTTCTTGTGGAACAATTTATAGGCAGGGATTTAAAAAATCTCTATTCTTCTCGATACGTTCTACTGAGTAAGCTAAGTGGCATCGTCCTATCGCTAAATGAGGTCAGTCCACGTAAGAAAATTGCTCGGTTATTATCATCCTACTTATATACTATAATTCACATAAATTGACATTCGTGTCTCGCAAGCTCTCCATCGATATTGGCACGAGGCTACGCCTCTACTTTTAGATTTATAGCGAGATTGAAGTAGGCAGAAATCGGATTGGTTACCTGAAAACCGACAGTGAACATAGTGAGAAATCGCGGGTTTGAGAGTACGGCCTCGAACAACGAAGTGTGAGTGGGTGTATGTTAATACGATGGCTAGGTGGAGAAGCGCCACAAAAAACCCGACCAGAAGGAATGTGCATTGTATGAACAGCTAATTTACCTGCTACGTCAGCCCCTTTTGAGATTTTACGAAGGTATTGATTCTTGGAAACAGAAGTCATACAATCTTTGTTAGAAACACCACAAAGGTGGGATGCTGCTGCCATTTCTCGATTTTAAAAACGCTCTTCCTTTTCTATTCGCCACGTTATCTGGACGCGTCCATTGATATCTTTGCCCTAATGTGCTGCCTACGGATCCCACCCCCACTATCCCCTCCCGACACCCCCGACCCATATGTATTATTTACGAAACTCTTCGACCCTCAGCCTCGATGCACGGGACTGATTTAAACCTTTAACACTTATATCAGCCAATAATGGCATCTACAGTGGTCTTACGAAATCCCAATTTATAGACCAAAAGAAGACTACTTTTGAAAATGTACCGCTGGAATGGCTGCTTCGATAACCGAGCCAGTCATTCCGGCGCTAAACTTTAGAAATAGTCTTCTCTTGGTGGGCAAATTGACATTTTCTTTGAATAAATTGTTCTTGAAGACATTCTAGGCTTAAAGGCGTACTCATTATAATTCCTTAGATTAAATCTTCTTCTACACGATCAACTTTTTCTTGACAACTTTTCCTTGTATAAGTGGCGTGCCCGTATAGACAACCGAAAAGTGTTCATCGCCATGGTGATAACATCGCCGTGATCCACCTGGTGAGTAATCGGAAAACGAGAGAGCGGAAGCGGAAATAAGACGTGAATCATTTCGATGCCGTTGTCAGGCATGTCAGTGCCGGGGCGAATATTCATGAATACACGCCTCTGTGATCGGGGCGTCAATTATTCTAGATTATGAACAAAGGATAACTAGGAATCATGAACGAAGGTATCCTAAGAAAAGAAAGTAGACACACAATTGAAAATGAGAATTAGCGCTCCAATATAGAATTTGAATAATTGATCAATGGTGCAGGTGCAATATCCAATTGGTTATCGGCATGCCCATTGGCCAATGCTATAAGTTCTGTATACAATTTTTTTTGTGTGCACCCGATGGTTACCGGCACAGGGACCAATATACAATTGGTTATTGGTGTGCCCAATGGTCAATGGTGCATGGAGCAATATCCAATTGGCTATGGATGCACACAATTGTCAATGGCACAGCAGCCAATATACAACGACAATAGCAATTGGGTATATATTTGACAGTGAATCTTGTGCATTTGAGCAATCATATCGGCGATGCGTGTGTGTTTGAACCAATCACGTCTGGGACGCTTGCACCCTTGACTAATGGCATTGATGATGCTTGGACATATGACCAGTCGTGACAGGGTTGCTTGAAAGTTTGACCAATCGCATCGAGAACGCCTGCACGCTTGATCATAAGTCAAGGACTATTGCACATTTGACCAATCGTGTCGGGGAATGCTTGTACATTTGACCAATCGCATCTGGGATGCTTGTGCATTTAGGAAATCACACCAGGGACACAACACGGAACTGAAATTTCCTGTGTGGAAGATGCCCGCCCATTCGTAAGTTGTCGAGCTTTGGTGTTCGCCGTCTACATGGACACGTCTCCTCGTTCACTTGGTATAAAAAGCTGCTACAGCTAGCTTTCCAACAGGTGCGACTCGACGAAGAAAAGTTGTCACTTTTTGGCACTTTTTACTCGTCAAGGAAAAGTCGTCAAGAAAAGGTTGATTGTGTAGCAGAAGGTTAAATCTAGATAGTACTTACTGGCAAATACCAGCTCATTTTGACTTATCACTAAAACGAATGTCGGCATCCTTTATCTCTCCATCGATTGTCTTATTGCATGAGGTACCAATAAGACCGAAGGTAATATAGTCGTAATACGCGCCATCGCACACAGCTGAAAATTATATATTAATACACACAGAAATATTAGAGATGTATATTCACCCCAAAGTGCTTGCAAATAAAATAGTTACAAGTACACATATTGATGCAAGGCATCAATGGTAAGTAGCGTGCCCGGAGGTTATTATAAATCTGAGAATAAACTCTACTGTTTCATAAAAAAATGAAGTTATATAAAGGCAATACAAGCCACTTATGACAAAAATATACGCGGACTATAAACACAAAGAAGGAATATTTCTTGCAAAAAGATATGGGCAGTATTAGCTATGGGCTAGGAAAAGCAGCTTATATTTTTGGTCAGTCCAACAATTTTTCCATCCATTCTTTGTCTCCAAGCCAAACTCCTTACCGGAGAGAGAGAGAGAGGAACAGACAATTATTATCTACATGGTTTTATTCAGAATTCCCCGAAAGCAGTTAAAATATATATTTTAGTGATTCTTTTATTGTAATCTGCCCCAAATAACTTCTGCGCTTTTGGGCCAACCGGATGATCCCAATAAGGCGCACTAACACTTGTTAGCATTGCAAATTACATCTAAAATATAAACACGCACTGTCGTGGCGTGAACGGGACCTGCTAGACCTGATAATCGCCATCAAAATGCATACCCCCCTCGCCCCCCCCCCAACCCCCAAGTAGGCTTATTATGTCGGTGTAGTGTGCGCTCGATAACGACGCGATAGCGACACGGTGAGACTAGTAGGATTTATAGTCCGTTGCATATACATCGCGTCGCACGACGGTCGTACGAAAGGTTAGAGATCGTTGTCGCATCGTCGTTAATTATAGTTAAGCGCTTCTGAGCGATGACAGTAGCAAGAAAACTGTGCGTTCGTCGTTTACCGACTCGCTGTGTATTAAAAACAGGTCTGTTCTGGCGCTGGCTGCGTGATTTCCAGCATGCCAAAACTAACATAATGAACGTAGACAGATTTTGCAGAGAAACTGATCTCAACTATACAACAATATATTTGTCTTTATAGACATGACGGAGCCGATTTTAAAACGAGGCAGTAGAAAGAAAACAGTTCGAAATCTGTATCCATATGTAATCGTGTTATCCCTGTTACATACTCAATCCATCCACTAATTTTTCTTGACTGGGTCCATAGCTTTTCTTTGATATCTCGCGTTCAATATTTCATATCTTGATCCGGATTAGGATCCGGATCGGCACTAAAATCTAATTATAGTGTCCGGCTCACATACCCAACATTTCTAACAGGTTTTATCAGAATCCGTGTAAAGTTTTTAAATATCCTGATAATAGACACCCGTATATGGGGTAAAATACAATCTCCTGTCACATTCGGTGGTGCAGGTAACTGTGTTAACTGGCAATCAAAACTGTTAATATTACAACATACAACATATGTGACATGAATAAGATGACATACACTGGACCCTTCCACTTTATCTATCCATAATATGACGTCATAATCAGCTACGTGACGTATAGAATGACATCATAATGAATGACGACATTATGACGTCATTAATGGCGTAGATAAGTACGTCACGAGCGCATATGTGAAGATGGACTATGCGTTGTTGTATGAATTGTATGTCTTTACTATTTAATGAATATTCTGTTTGATATGAGTATATATTTGGTATGAGTTATATTAATATATTTCATTTCAGTATTTCATGTATGTAATATGGCTACTGTCTGCTTAATATAGTACACATATAGCAATATCTTATTCGTAATTTCCAACGTCTTTGAACAAGTAGACCTACAGCAATCGTCATTAAGACAATCACATGTGATTCTGCCATTATTAAAATGGGCTAGTGCATGCAAGTTTATATGAATGACTTTATTCTCCAACTCTACAGATTTACATGAGAGGTACAGTAGTGTAGTTACAGATGCCATATTAATATTATTATTATTATTATTATTATTATTATTATTATTATTATTATCATCCTTATTATTGTTATAATCATCATCATTATTATTATTATTATTATTATTATTATTATTATTATTATTATTATTATTATTATTATTATTATTGTTATTATTATTGTTATAGTAGTACCCATTTATATTATTATTATTATTATTATTATTATTATTATTATTATTATTATTATTATTATTATTATTATTATACCATAGTACCCATTTACTCACTTTTGGATTTCATACTGTCTAATGTCCTTGTTCATGTAAAGGTCGAAAGCGGAACAAGGAGACAGACATGCCCACCCCACCCGTCCCAATTTTCAATATGTCTTTTCCATACGCTTGCCTCCTTGCCCCGATACGAAAGGTGAAATAGAATGAGCGAGGAGGCTTAGCTATGGGTCTGGCCACCATATCCAGTGGCTGTTAGCATTCGAGACTTCGGCAATGCTGCCGGGAACTGTTGCAGAAATGAGATGGGATGCAATGGGGTGAAATGGAATGAGTACAATTGAGATGAGATGAAATGGAATGAAATGAAATGGAATAAAAGCACCCCACCACACCTAATTCCCACCCCTTCATTTCCGCGTGTTAGATTATTTGTATAGTTTTAGGCCTTCTTTTATAAATTTCGCAACATTTAGTCTGAGTCTGTCATATCCTGTTCTCATTAGGCATGTAAAGATGTATTCACTTGCGCGTTTTCGAAAATATTCTTGAATGTACATATCTCGGAGTTGCTTAAGAGCTGGAGATTCTATAAGGAAATGGTATTCATCCCCTATAGTCCAAGAGCTACCAGGGTGTTATTCATGTGTCTGAGGCCAAAAGGTTTGAAGGTATCATCTAAAAGGAAATTTTATGCAGAATTCAGAAATCCATTTCTTGCAGTTCTCAGACTGGACATTAATTTACTATGTAGGGAACATATGCGGTACCGCATGCGTGATTTTCCAAAATGCTGATCTTACTTAGAAATGCGTTTTATGAAGATAATTTAATAGTAAACCCTATATTATGTAGTATATTAATGATAATCCTTATTATAGACAGAATCTGACTTACTTGTATCCTTATAACATGCTTAAAATTTGTCAAAAAGTACAAAAAATTGATTTTCAGCAATAAATTCCTTTCATTTTCGTTTTCGTGGCTTAACAAAATTAATTCCAGCTAAAAAACTTTAAGATCTATCACTACATCCCATATACCAAAATATTCCCCGATTATTGTGCTTCAAAACAGTATAATAATGGTTTATCTGTTTGCTAAATATCCGGAGTAATATGAAATAATCTCTCCCCACCCCCCTAAAATTTATGTGAGAGATTTCTGAATTTCGCCCAAAAGTTCCTTTAAGATGTTTGATCTCACATTTTACGCTCTCAGGAAGTTAGTCTATGTCCTGATAATAGTAATATTATGAACTAGTGGTAAAGATTTATTAAACATGCATTATTGTTTTATGTATTTTCAGGCGAAATAATGACTGATGAGGAGACGATACCTATGAGTGTGATGTCGAAGAGGACACCACACATTCAGCTGAGAAGACTGAATCGGATAAGCGCTGTATTATTCACATTGGGCCATATAAAGAGGAATCTGTTAAGCGATTCACCAAAGATACGTGGGACCGGGTTCAGTCTGCTGTGCATTATCGCTTACAACATCACGGCATGTCATCAAAATACAGTTCATTATTGACTCTCGCAGAAACGCATGGGCCTCATGATGGATATCATAGTACATGTTACAAAAACTTTACCGCTATTCCCAAACTTACATCTAGTGATGAGCCTATGTCAGTTACACAAGAACATAATCTACGATCTGATGTACAGCACCCTGCGACATCGTCATCAGGTGTTTTTGAAGAGGTTTGCATATTTTGTAACTGTAAACATAAGAGTGCCAAGGGATTCCGCGAAGGTTTAGGAGACAGTCAGACTAAAGGTGCAGAAATAAAAATTAAAGCAGCTGCACATGCGTTAAATGACCAACATATGATCACTAAAATCGGAAACATAGAATTTTGTGCAAAGGAAGTGAAATATCATCATTCTTGTCGAAAGGCTTATATTAATCGAGCAAATCGTTCAAAACCTGACCATAGTACTACATCTGAATATTCCAAACTGAGAGAACTGCATAGAATAACATTTGCAGCACTAGCAGAGTATGTTAAAACCAATGTGATCAATGAGAACCGACCAGAACTCTTGCCATCTCTTCACTCCAGATATTTGTCTCTGTTAGCAGAAAATGGCGCCGTTGATTCGACATATAGCAGTCAAAGTTTGGGTGAGAAACTCGTGAAGGAATTTTCTACTGTGTTGACTATCGCTAAAATGACAAACCGACAAGGTAATGTAGTCTTCAACAGCAGCATGGACATGAAGGAGGCTTTTGATTACGTGTGTTCTGTTGAATCAAGAGTGACACAGACTGCTTTAGATCTGAGGGCAGCAATTTTACAATTGAAAGTTAACTGTAAAGACTTGCCCTACCCACTCACAGCAGATGCTGTTGTGCATGGACAAGGAAATCCTCCGGATATAGTTAATCATTTTTTCAGGATTCTGTACACTGGTTCAACAGTAGCGAACCAAACAAGTGATCGAGCTGAACGGTACATAAGTAGTGCTGCACAAGATGCTGTTTATGCTACAACTCGAGGTGCAGTGAAACCTGCCAAGCACTTGTGTTTAGGTCTTGGCATGAAAAGCTTAACAGGCAGTAGAAAAGTGTTAGAAATACTGAACCATCTTGGACATTCGGTTGGTTATCATGTCGTAGAATCACTTGAGACTGATTTAGCTATGACTGTATCAGAAAAAAATCTTGCTCTACCAGAAGGCTTGTTTCAAGTAGGTGGATTATGTACGGGCATAGCTTGGGACAATTACGACGAGAATACAGAAACATTATCAGGTAGCGGAACATTACATGACACAGTTGGTATATGTTATCAAAATACGCGAGATGCAGATCAAGATTCCGGACAAGTTAATAGAGGTATATGTAGTTCGAATGCCGAAAGTCGGCCTAAGCGTAAAAGAACATTTGTGTCAAAAGAAAAGGTTATTGAACCATATAGAAAGAAACCTCGCATGTCAACATTCCAGTACAAAATAAAGGAAGAGAATGAACCCGAAAATTTGGAAACTTGCAAAGCTCATGACTTTACATGGATGATCAGTTGTGCATTATTCGACAATACCCCCATGTGGGTTGGTTGGAACTCATTAGTAACTGTTGACCCATTACCAATTCAACAAATTGGATACATGGACAGTATCAATTTGCCACCTACAAGACATGATGTTGTAGCAGAAACGCTTCGTATCTCACAGAAGGTAGCCCAGGAATGTGGTGATAGGTTTGCAATAGTACATTATGATCTTGCTATAGCTAAGCCAGCTCTCCAAATCCAAGTACAGGAATCACCTAGGTATGATGATGTGTTTATATGCTTCGGACAATTTCACATACAGATGGCTTACTTTGCTTCAGTTGGACATTTAGTGGACGAGTCTGGAGGACCACAGGTATTAGTGAATACAGAAGTTCTGGCAGCAGGTTCAGTAAATGGTTTTGTGTCAGGAAAGCATTTTAACAGATGCAAACGTTTACATCCTATTCTGGCTACGGCATTCCGCATTTTGCATTTCAAACATTTTCTGGATAAGTACAATGATCTTTCTGATTCCCTAAAGTCTCAAATGCAGGATCTTCTTGACAACTCATCAATAGAATTGTTGGAGTCAATAGAGGGATCAGATGAGTATTCCAAATTAAAACACCAATATGACCAATACACCGATGAAACCAGACAGGGAAAACATGGACCAACAGCACAATTCTGGATGCTATATGTGGATTTAATTGAACTGTACTTACTTTTTAGTAGAGCTTGTCGAACTAATGATGTTTCCCTGTTTGTCTACTGCCTTGGACGAATGTGCCCAGTGTTCTTTGCTGCAAGCCGTCATAATTATGCTCGGTGGATGGTTAAGTATCATTTAAATTTGATGAATGTTGACGAAACTCACCCGGGTGTTAAGAACATGTTAGAAGGTGGCGCCCTTACGATCAGACGTACATCAAAGTCGTTTTCCAGATGTCCAGTTGATTTAACCCTCGAGCAAACAGTAAACGCAGATGCGGCATCTCGATTGACTGGTATTGCCGCATTTACACAATCCATTGGTGCTAGAAACAGATGGACAATTACACGTATAATGAGAAGTGAAATAGTCGGTGCTCTTTTGGACATTGCAGGCATGAAGGTAAAAGAAGACACAAGTCAGGAGTTGAAAGCTAACCGGATAAAACGTGACAATGAGGATCTCAATAAGCTTGTTACTGGCATACAGGAAACGATGAATCCCTTTGTGGAAGTAACCAATGACACCAATCTGTATAACATTGCCACCGGAAGAGCCGTATCTGAACCTGTGAAAAGTGATGTTCTGAACTTCGGGAAACTTGGTGAAAAGTGGTGTAATGACTTCAAGGATGGCTGTTATGCAGATTCCAATCGATTTGAAGCTCCAATTCCGCGACAAAAAGTTAAGAACTTTGCTTCGGATGCGACAAAGACAAAGGTTAAGGCGAAAGACATGAAAGTGAAAGAGTTGCAGGGTACGCGAGATTTGTTTGGTCGGTTATTGTATTTGGCAGCGTCGATGGACATTGATCTGAAAAGAGTGTTTGGTTATCCACTGACACCAGTTCCGATGGTTTTTGGTCACGTTGATGGCATTATGCACAAAACAGACAAGGCTAAACTTTTGCACAAACTCGAAGGCATGATAGAAAGTAGCAGCCCAGTTGAAACAGATGCATGTGTTGTCGATGCTATGTTTCTGATACATACATTCACTAATTTACCTGACACATATGGAGCAGTGGCAAAGGTTATGCTCAAAAAGCTATGTGAATTTGCATCTCGTGTTGACTTTGTCTGTGACACATATAAGGAGCCTTCAATCAAAGATATCGAACATGCAAAACGTGGCGCTACGAACGCAGATATGGCAATTACGGGTCCTGATCAAAAACGGCCAAAGGACTTCAAAGACGCATTGAAATCAGCTAAGTTCAAGATGGCTCTGTTTCGGTTCCTTGTAGATGAATGGCAGAAAGATTCCTACGCGATCATCCTTCAAGAGCACACATTGTATGTAGGCATTGATGGTGACGGTTATTCGTTTTGTGTTAGACATGGTAAAGTGGTCAGAGAAGTTGTCGATGAGCTGATGTGCCAACATGTGGAAGCAGATACACGCATAGTGTGGCATGTTAAACATATTGCAATGGAGCAGCAAACTAGTGTCAGGATTAGTGTACGTGCTAGTGACACAGATGTGTTAATTATTTTGCTATACCATGTCTTCACCTTAGGGGTAAACGCATGTATCTGGATGGATGTAGGCATTAGTAGTAACAATACAAGGCGATACATAGATGTCACTGTGCTTGCGAATCACCTAGGGCGTGATGTTTGTTTGGCTCTTCCAGCTTTTCATGCATTTACAGGTAGTGACTTTACACCGGCATTCTGGAGAAAGGGAAAGGTCCGACCGTTAGATATGATGGTGAAGTCCTCAGACTATACGCATGCATTTGGCAAGTTAGGCGATGCACATAATGTTTCAGCGGACTGTAGTGCAACTATTGAGTCATACGTGTGTACATTGTATGGTAGAGTAAACAACAAGAACGTGAATGATGCGCGTTTTGTGTTATTTGAACAGTCATATGAACCTAAGAATCGCACAGGTCCACTTGAGAAACTCAGAGGTATCGATTCTAGTCTACTGCCTCCCTGCCAATCGGTTCTTACAGAACAAATTAGACGTGTAAATTATGTAGCAGGAGTGTGGAAGAGGGCAAATACTGCAGCACCGGAAGTGTCTTCACCCGAGAGTCATGGCTGGGAGCTCAAAGATGGACACTATCAAATGAATTGGTTTGAGGGAGAGCAGATACCCGAAAATGTGTGTCAACATGTCGATGACAATAGCATTAAGACATATCTCACAGACAATGAAGATGAACTTTATTATAATTCGTCTTCAGATGAGTCTGATTATGACGACTGATGTCCATTTAGTCATGGTAAATCCTTAGCACTCTGGTGAGGGATATTCTATCCTTTACTGAGCCAATTGCAAGGAATGTGTTGTTCATTTTTCAACAACTTTGGTGGATGATGTTGCAGACTGCGACAGCACTATCATCAACCAAATTTGTTGAAAAATGAACACCAGTCCATCTTTTAATTTAGTTTGAAAATAAGAATTTTTGACATCAGTGTGCTAAGGGTTTATAGAAGCCTTGTGTGTGATCCCACATTATTTGTTGTAATTGGTTAATGTATGTTCAACCATTGACCCATTTAGTAGCGATCTACGAGCTAGACCAAGAGTTATCAGTGTTCTCTGTGTCTGAATCCAAAGCCAACTATTTTTCATCAGAAGACACTATACATATGTTTGTTCATATATAGATGCTATTATTACAAAACTGTATATGAAATTCAATGTGAAACAAAAACTGTCTAAAGGCAAATCTTTGGCGAAATGCAGAAATCCCTTTCATGTAAATTTAGGGGGGTGGGGAGAGACTATTTCAAATTACTCCGGGTACGTAGCAAACAAATAAACCATTATCATACTGTTTTGAAGCACAATAATCAGGGAACATTTTCGTATATTGGATGTAGTGATATGTGTTAAAGTTTTTTAACTGGAATTAATTTTGTTAAGCCGCGAAAACGAAAATGAAAGGAATTTATTGCTGAAAATCAATTTTTTGTACTTTTTGACAAATTTTAAGCATGTTATAAGGATACAAGTAAGTCAGATTCTGTCTATAATAAGGATTATCATTAATATACTACATAATATAGGGTTTACTATTAAATTATCTTCATAAAACGCATTTCTAAGTAAGATCAGCATTTTGGAAAATCACGCATGCGGTACCGCATATGTTCCCTACATAGTAAATTAATGTCCAGTCTGAGAACTGCAAGAAATGGATTTCTGAATTCTGCATAAAATTTCCTTTTAGATGATACCTTCAAACCTTTTGGCCTCAGACACATGAATAACACCCTGGTAGCTCTTGGACTACTACCTTCCCAGTGTGACATAATGTGCAAACCCTTTCCCTCCTACTAATTCCCAATCTAATCTGCTCTTTTCTATTGGTAAGTTATGGCCGCTCATTCTGAATTTACAAAAACTGATTCGTAGATTTACAGGAAATGTAATTAGGTATTTTTCAAGTTTGAAACTGATTTTGAACCTCAAATACCAAGTTTATAGTTTATATCACGATTTATGTCGAGCTATACTCTTCATGGATCGTGTAACTGTCGTGGTGCAGTCGTCCAACGCCATGGTGGGGCCGGGTGGGCCTGTCACGTGGTAGCTTTGTACCGTGTGCTTGATGTATTTTGAATTGTGATTATGCGTCCCAAATTCAACTCAATTTGACAAAGGAGAGGATTATATTAATTTTTACTGAGTGGGGGTTATCTCGTCCTACTTTCATTTGGGTGCACACTGTGAGCCTCCGTGGGTATGCAGGGTTCGCAATTTTGTCATCAGATGTCCTGGCGTGGAGGTGCGCCTTTAAATGTGAGGCAGTTCTGATTAACTAGGTACTTATATTATGTTGAAATAATACTAATAATAATAATAATAATAATAATCATAATAATAATAATAATAATAATAATAATAATAATAATAATAATAATAATAATTACCAACATTCCATGTAACCGCCATTGGCCGTGTAAATGTATGTATTTACACGTATGTACATTGTGGTCTGGGTGTAAATAACTTGAATTGAATTGAATTGCTACGGCCACGATGCGATGGACTCTATCTCGGCCTTTAGACTGCAAATGGACGCTAGTTTCTATGTGAACTCTTATTGTTTAAACATATTTTATTATCAATTACCAACAATGGGATTGAGACACAAGTCAAACTGACCTAGATTCGACTCGTTCCCTAAAAGACTATAAAAGGCGGTATGTTACAATTCTACATAATACTTTTACAATAAAATGCAATTTGATATTTGACATTATTTATGCTTTTCAATTGTAATTCTAAGAATAGTGAGAGTAATAATTGAAAATTGAAACTGTAACGTCCGTCAACTTTATTAATTGTATGTCTTTGATAGATTTACAATTTAGTATACATGCTGTTAAATATTTTGAAACTAAACCGACCAGGAGTCATTGCTGTAAAAATGAGCAACGACACCCAGTCAAACTAGCTTCACCATATTCAATAACACTCATGGATAGTTGCCTCGAAATTGGGATTCTGGGAATTCATGATTCCGATTCCAACAGGCGGAAATGCGAGCTGTGCTTAGAGTCAGTCAAACCTATGTGCATTATTAATGTAATTCTGGACTTTCTGAAATATGAAACAGTTATCTTCAAAGCCTAGGTCGGGGTTGCCATATAGTAATATGGTCTCTGAAATAGTAAAATGTAATAGATCTCTAGATAGCTGTCGTTGGTGTTCTGTATGTTTGTCACACTCGTAAATAATGCTGGTTATCTTCTATAATGCCCACGCAATGGGGGCAATTAGGAGTGTCGCTAAGATGAAAATAATTAAGATGGGCGTTAAGTTGACTACATTTATTATGTAATTTAGTGTGTATAATGTGTGGCAATAATATGCAGGTATGGCGCTAACATAGTCGTGATTAAATTTTTGATTTGAATAGGGAGACAGATGCATAATTTTAAACGGAACCATCTAGTTTGTTCCAAAGGTTGATTTGCGCTGGGAAAGAACGATTTATTATGGCTCTCAAGACGAATATATTCTTCTACTAGGTTATTTCTATTTCGTAGATTATAATTTATAATTTCATCTATGTGAACCCTTTTATTTTCTTGATATCGTTTCCTAAGAAACGGATACATTTCTAGATTTACCCACCCATTTCTAAGCTCTGCTCACGTTGTACACACTCTTGGGGCCATTTTATGTTCTCTGTGATTTTTTAATGATTTTGAACTCCCATTTCCCAAAATACAAATACCACCGTAACTATGCACATAGGTTGCTGAATATTTTGAAAACAATGGTCCTTTCCGGTTTTAGCTATTCCCCGCCCATCTCTAGCTAAGCTCCACCCATACCTCGCTCACGTAGGGATCGATCGATCTCTGAACACCCTGACTACTACACAGGTAAGCTGTTCAATATTTTGAAACTAATTTGACTGGGTGCTGCTGCTGCCTAGGGCAGCAACAGCGCCCAGTCAAATTACTTTCAAAATATTCAACATCATGTGTATTAAATAGCAAAGAATTACAAAGACATACAATTCATACAACATGTCGGACTGTGAGATTTGATGACGGTCTATGTGGAACCCTTTGTGACATAATGATTGTGACGTCATCATGCACGCGTTGCGCTGATTATGACGTCATACGAGGTAAGATGATGGATGGATACTCTGGAAAAGTTAATTTAATTGGGAGCTGCGCCAAGTCAAATTAGTTTCAAGATATTACGCAGAGTGTTTATTAAATGTTAAGTTTACAAATGTCATGCATTGAAGGAATCCGGTTTTAGCTATGCCCCACCATTTACAGTAACGCTCCACGCACGGGGATCGGTCGATCCCTGCACTATACAGGTAAGCTGTTGAATATTTTGAAACTAATTTCACTGATCGCTCTTAGTCCCGTTAAATTAGCTTCAAAATATTCAACAGGATATTTATTAAATAGAAAAGAGATGCGATTCGTAAAACTTGACAGACTATTAAGCATTTATGACGGATATTATCACGTCATTCATGACGTAATTGATTATGATCTCAATCTACATGTGACGTAGTTAATTATGACGTCATATGATTGATCGATAAAATTGATTCATCAATTAAAGGTGCTCGTGTCAGACGTTGACTTCCTTCGTACGGAGCTACGACATTTGATTGTGACGTCAGCTAAAAAGTCACGTATTTTAATTATGCCGTCAGATACGTGAGTGGCAGATCGGATCCATTCATCGACGGATTAAAGCTTGACGATATTGATGAATATAGAGTCACTGATCTTATCGTGTATTATAAATATTGATTGTGTTGTCATATAATAAGTGACGTATTATTAGTGACAGATCGGATCACTCCATTATCTATTCTTTGTGATCATTCAACCGTGAATGCGGTTAAATATAATAATATAAACAAGGTACTTGTTAACATACTACACACCCCGCAGGTTGCTGGGCAATATAGGTGGCTATTAAATGCATCATCGAGACACAGGGGTGTGCCCGCCAAAGACGTACACTCCTTCAGATCTCTGCATCCCGAAAAAGAGAAGATATTTATATTTCATTGGAAGTAGATATCAAAGGAATCGTAACTGTGGATCGAACAGGGCGAGCATGTGAGCGGGCTTTTGCGTGGTTGGGTGTGAGGGTGAGTTGATATTTTGCGTATTGTTGTGTGGGTATTGGTGGATCGGAGGGTCGGAGGGTATATTGGATGGTGGGTGGATAGTTAAATCGTGGGTGGGAGGGTGGGTGGATGGATGGATGGATTGATGAATAGATGCCGGATGGGTGAATAGATAGATGGATGAATGCGTAGGTTGGGTGTGTGGGTGTATGTGTGGGTGGAATGGATTGGTGGGTTGATGTGCCGGTGGGTGGTTGAGTGGATGGATGGATGGATGGATGGATGGATGGATGGATGGATGGATGGATGGATGGATGGATCGGTAGATGGATGGGTGGATGGATAGATAGATGCGTGGTGGGTGGGTTGGTGTGTGGATATAATGACTAGTAGATGGATGGATAGATTGATTGCTGGGTGGGTAAATGGATGGATGGGTGGGTGGGTGGGTAGATTGATGTGTGCGTGGATAGATGGATGGGTAAATGGATGGATAGATGAATGGGCGGATGCGTAGATAGATGGGTGGGTAAATGGATGGTTGGGGGCGTAGATGGATGAGTGGGTGGATAGATGGATGGGTAAATGGATAGGTAGATGGGTAGATAGATATATGGGTGGGTGGCTTGGTTGGTGGATGGAAGGATTGGTAGATGGATGAGTAGATGGATGGGTGGATGCGTAGATGGATGGGGGAGTTAATGGATGGTTGTGTGTGTAGATGGATGTGTGGGTGGATGGGTGGTTGGATAGAGAGATTGGGAGATGGATAGGTAGATGGATGGATAAATGGATGAGTGGGTGGGTAGATGGATGGGTAAATAGATGGGTGGGTGGGTAATTTGATGGTGATTTGGCAGATGGATCATTGGGTTGGTAGATGGATGGATGCGTTGGTAAATAGTTGGGTGGATAAATGGATACATTGGTGGAGAGAAGGGTGGGTCTGTGGGTAGATAGATGGGTGGGTGAGGAGGTATCTGGATGGGTGGGTGGGTATATGGGTGGATGGGTAGATGGGTGAGTAGATGGATGGATGGGTGGGTAAGTGGATGGGTGGATAACTGGGTAGATGGATATGTAGATGTATGCTGGCCGCACATAGCACCGCCTTTCATAGTCTACCTGCATTAACGCACTCACTACAGTTTTCAGAAATCTACCCCGATGCTACCATCTCCTATAGAATCCACATATATTAATTAGTAAAATTTATTTTACGAACGAATCCGAACTAATCCGTTAACTTTTAATGACTAAAGTTGTTTAAAAGATGAAAATCTTTACTTATAGAATGTTCATTGGCGGTTATTGAGCTAGTCATTCCAGTCGTACATTTTCATAAATGAGTTTTATTAAACATATTTTATTGTAACATCTGTACAAGGGGATTGGGCACAAGCTCTGACGACTAATTCCTGCCCGCTCCCTACTGAATTGTTAGACGGCAGCATATAATTACACTTATATACACAATTTATATTTACATAAATCAGAATGATAGTAAGTGTGTGAGTGAGTGTGTGCGTGCGTGTGTATCAGCTCAGCGCGTGTACAATGACGTCACAATCATTCCGTCACAAACGGTTCCATATAGACCGTCATCAGATCTCGTTGGATGAAGTGTAGGTCTTTGTAATTCTTTGCTATTTAATAAACATGTTGTTGAATAGTTTGAAACTAATCTGACTAAGCGCTGTTGCTGCCTTTGGCAGCACCAGCGCCCAGTCAAATTAGTTTCAAAATATTCAACAGGTTACCGGTGTATTTTTTTTTGGAAATTGATAGTCAGGGTGTTCAGAGACCGATCGACCCCAACACGAGCGAGGTATGGGCGGAGCTTATCTAGAGATGGGCGGGGCATAGCTAAAACCGGAAACGTCCATTGCTAAATTTGGTCAAGAAAATTAAAATATTGCCTTATTGATTTAGGTCCATTTGCAGGCCAAGAGAAAACTGTTTTAGCGAGCCAGTCATTCCAGTCTTAACTTAAACAAACTGCCCTGTAGGTGGGGCTTAGAATACACCTTCCGTATCCTCTGCGTGTCGTAAGAGGTGACTAAAGGAGGTAAGGGTGAGGTAACCCTGACAGAAACCTCGAGTGATCGAGTGCTGAAGATGGAGGTTCCAGGCCGCACGGCGCACTCTAATAAACCATGGATCCACGCACTTAACGCTTATGATCATGTCGATAGTCACTTACAGGACTGGCGGTATGATCAGCGAACGAAAAGAAGAAAGAAGAAGACTTAAACAAGAGACCTAAGGGCCTGTGGCGCTCACCGGGACCATTAGCATTTGAGCCGTTTGCATTTAAATAGACACAGTGGATAATTTTCTGAAAATCCAAGATGCCCACCATTCGATTTCTTGAAGCCTATCATCATAGGAGCGTTGTTCCACCCAGATGTGTTTGATATCGAGCCGTAGTAGTAGTAGTAGTAGTAGTAGTAGTAGTAGTAGTAGTAGTAGTAGTAGTAGTAGTAGTAGTAGTAGTAGTAGTAGTAGTAGTGATAGCGATAAAATGATGATTCCCGGATAACGCAGCTTACTGGGCCGATGCGGGGCCGATACCATGCATATATTTGCAGTATGGCCCTGTATCGGCCCAGCATTGGCCCAGTAAGCTGCGTTAACAGGGTTATTTTACTACTTACCTAAACACAAACAGTCGAACATCAAAGCCGCGAAGACAAAACTGATGAATTTCATAACTTTCGCGTGGTGACGAACCTGGGATAAAAATAAGGATTTGTTAAACCAACTCAGGATACATAAGCGGATATAAGGCACTGGCTTGCGCTATTCTAACTACGTAAGGACTCTCTTCTCAACAGCTATATAAGGCCTCTTTCTCATTGCATAATCGCGTTTAAATATTTCGTGTACTATGTAGGTTAACAATTAGCCGAACTGAACTGAACTGAACTGATTTTTATTACACCCAGGTTATACATACATGACATATGGGGAAAACAGAAAGTACATCTTATAGTAGACAGAGTAACAATTGTACATTATCATTGTTATTTACGATTATTATAGTCATATGCGAAGATCGCCATATCCACTAATAACTATCTTATCCAAGTCCATGGATGAAGGCAATATAGATCTGCGACAACTGGCGGCATATTACATTATACATGAGTTTCATTAGTTCCTATACTCATATCGCGCAATCAAGCTGGGAATGGTCTCCTCCAATTGCGGTTTGATAACGTTCCATATTCGTTCGTTGAATACATATTAATTATATAGCAACCTGGTGGCGACCATGCATGTCGTATTTATATGGGCTTGGACAGGACTACATTATGTCATAAATTTAACGCAGTATTTAAGACAGTAATTTGAGTAAGCTCTAAGTAGATATGACGCAAGCCACGTGTCACTCGGCTATGTACCTTTCCAGTGTATCCATTTATCACGTGACGTACACGGTGACGTCATAATCATGGCCTCGTAAATGATGTAGATAAGTACGTTAAGACCGTATGATTCGTGTCGGACCAAGGGTTGTTGTACGAACTATATGTCTTTACTATTTAATAAAGATGCTGCTGAATATTTTGAAATTAAACTGACTGGACGCTGTTGCTGCCATAGTTTCAAAGATTCAATAGCTTAGACGTTTAATTTTTCTGGAAATTGATGACCATGGAGTTCAGTGATCGATTGATCCCAGGATGAGCGAGCTGTTGATGCCATAGTTTCAAAGATTCACTAGCTTACAGGTATAGTCTTCTGGAAATTGATAATCAGGGAGTTCAGTGATCTCTACAGCAGCAACCACCATGGTGGTAGTATCACCGTGCCAACACCAATGCAACAGTGGAACAACAACAACAACAACAACAACACCAACAACAACAACATCATCAACAACAACAACATCAACAACATCATCATCATCACTATCATCATCAACAACAACAACAACAACAACAATAGCAGCAACATTCCACAAATCAGGATTGGCCAGCTTTACAACGGCGACAGGAACAGCAACAACAACAACAAGAACAACAACAACAACAACAACAACAACATCGGCAACAACAACAGCCTCATCAACAACAACAACAAAACACCCCAACAACAACATCAACAACATCAACAACAACAACAACAACAACAACAACACTATTTCTCAAATCAGGATTGGCCAGCTTTTCAATCGCAAATTCAACGTCCATACTTCCAAAATCGACACGCAATACAACACACGATCTCCCAACCGCAGCATCTACAATTTGTATCTTTCCATCCGTTACACAGCCAGGTTGTAGACCAAAGCGCAACCACACAACCCCATCCTGGTGCTATCACTAATAATGATTGTAATAATCAAATATCTCAGCTACCATGGTGGGAGAATCACGTAGTTGGCCAGAACACTATTACAAGCAGAGCTATTGATCTACAAGTACAATTACTGTCGCAGGCGAATGCCAGACATAACGTGGAAATGACGTCGGCATCCTGACAACGATGATGATGATGGTGATGATGATGATGATGATGATGATGATGAGGTTGATGGTGATGATGGTGTTAATGATGGTGATGGTGATGATGATGATGATGATGATGATGATGATGATGATGATGATAATGCGGGTGGTGTTGAAAATGATGGTGATGATAATGTTGACGATGATGATGATGACGATGATGATGATGATGATGATGATGATGATGATGTTGATGAGAATGCTGATGGCGACGTTGATAATGTTGATGATGAGGTCCATGTAAATAATGACGATGATGATGACGGTGGTGGTGATGATGATGATGATGATGATGATGGTTGTGGTGGTGATGGTGGTGGTGGTGGTGATGATGATGATGCTGATGATGATGATGATGATGATGATGATGATGGAGTTGGAGAGGACGATGACGATGACGACGAACATGACGATGACGATGGGGGTGATCGTGATGATGATGTTTATGAAGAGTACCACTATCACACCTTTGACGAGGATGACGACGATAATGAGGACGAAGACGATGACGAGAGCGACGAGGATGTTGATGATGATCGTTGTGATGGCAACGATGTTGGTGCTGGTTATACTTACCTCATTGAGTATTCCGATGGTAGAAATAAGGTCGCTGATCATTGTAATAATGAATCCAAAATCGCTTTTACTCTCGCTCTTTCCACTACGACCAGCTCTACATCTACCACTGCTGAAACAACTCTCACTATTTACACCACTATCGATACGATTGTTACTTCAGTTAATACTGCTACTAATATTATCGCTGAACAGGGTACTACTGTGATTCCCACACTGTTCAGAATGGCGCTATGGAACACGCAAGGTTTTGTCACAAAATTTCAAAATAAAATTGGTTCTCGGGTTTTTCAGACTTAATTAATAATTGTGAAATAATACTCCTAAACGAAACGTGGGGCTCTGATCACACACATATCAATGTAGACGGATTTACACATGTAGCGTTGAACAGAACACGACACAGGAGGGCCAAACGTGACTCAGCGTTGAACAGAACACGACACAGGAGGGCCAAACGTGACTCAGGTGGCCTGACTGTTTATTATAAAAATGAAATTGCAAACGGAATACTTGTCGAACGCAAAGAAGGCGATGATATAATTTGGTTAAAGTTTCTGAAAGAATTCTTTGGCTTAGAGGCAAATATGTGTGTATGTCTTTGTTATGTAGTACCGTTAGGATCTCCAAGAGTACCAGAAGTAGAAACTGATGTTTTTGATAGAATTTTCACATTTCTCTGCGATAAAGCCAATATTGACAACGGTAGTATATTAGTAACTATGTGGCATACGAATTGTAAATGGAAGGGTGGTAAAGGATAATGGGGTTGGAAAATTAACATTTACCACAACAAATGGCACAGGCCTAGTAGATTATGTTTTATGCTCTGGAGATAAAATGAATATGATACAAGAATTTGAAATTGAGGACCCAAATGAATATTCTGATCACAGTGTTGTAAGATTTTCCGTAAGTTTTAATTCTGTCCCTAGAAACATTTTCACTACTGATTGTACCGGTAAACCATGTCCAGTAAGCTACATCTGGAACCCTGTACTATCTAACGAGTACAAAAGTAATATTTTAAGTAATGAGACGAAAACTATGTTAAACAAAATGAAGACCCTAATAAACAAAAAAAAATACATGCCAAATGAAACCGATGTTAATCAAGTCGTTGGGCTTTTTACTAATGCCATCAAGGCATGTGCAGATAATTTGGTTCTGATGAAGCCTAACCGTCGGAAATCAGCGACAGCATGTAGACATAAAGCAAAACAAATACCGCATTATTCGTATGACTGCAAAGTAAAACGTAATCAATTCTTCAAAGCACTAAACATGTAAAGATTAGAACAAACTGAGTGTGCACGTGTTAACATGACTAAGGCACGAACAGAATTTAAAAAAAAGTGTACGAAAATGGCGTAGAGAATGCGCAGTGAGCGAAACCAAACAATTATTAGAGGCGCAATATAGAAATACCAAAGAGTACTGGAAACTACTAAAATCAGCAGGAAAGAACCAAACCAATAATATTTTCCTGGCGGAATTCGCAGATATTTTCAAAGAAATAAATTGCCCGAGCAGTGAATTTTTCACGGCGGACGAAGATATTCGAAATACTGTAATTGATTATCAAAATAATACCGATATGCAGACAACGTTTGACGAGTTAAACTCGGAAATTTTAGAGGCGGAAGTGCGTAAGGCGATGGACCGGATTTATTGTTAAATGAATTTTACATTTGCGGTGTTGATGAATTATTAGAGCATATTTGTTTTCTGTTCAACTGTGTATTTAAAAGTGTCATTTTCCCAAAAGCATGGTCAGAAGGTATCATCTTACAGTTACACAAAAAGGGCAATATAAACGATGTTAGAAATTGTAGGGGTATTACCCTTCTTAGCACATTGGGTAAATTATTCACAAGGGTTTTAAACGATAGATTAAGTAATTGGGCAGAAAATAATTATGTATATGTTGAAGCACAAGCTGGCTTTAGACCTGGTCTCGGTACAGTTGATAACTTATTCGCTTTAAATGGACTAATTACCCAGTCATTGAAAAAGAATAAACATAAATTATATTGCACATTTGTAGATTTTCCAAGCCTTTTGATTACATTGTACGAGACTGCCTTTGGTATAAATTATTAAAGATAGGGTCAAAGGAAATATAGTTAACATAATTATGTCAATGTACCAAGGTGTAAAAACCTGTGTAAGATCGAATGCGAAATTATCAGAGAGCTTGGAGTGTTTAACGGGAGTTCGGCAGGGCGAAAGCCTATCCCCTTTTCTGTTCAGCATGTACTTAAACGATCTTGAAGATGAGCTTTCGAAATCAGAATGTGAGGGGATAGATCTAACAACTCTTAAGCTTTTTCTGTTGTTATATGCTGATGACATAATACTTTTTTCTGAAACTGGGAAAGGTATGCAGCAAGCGCTTGATAACTTACACGCTTACGGCAATAGGTGGCGCTTAACGGTAAACGTTTAAAAAACTAATGCCATGATCTTTAGCCGGGGAGGACGTATATGCAAATCTGATAGATTGTTGTTTGGGACATACGAGGTCGAAGTTGTTAATAAAATATAATATTTGGGTATTGTATTCACATCTATTGGGTCTTTCAACGAAGCACAGAAGTGCCTAGCCGAACAAGGGCAAAAGGCGATATTTGCACTGCATAAATATTGTAGCAAATTTATAAATCTTAATCCAGCTCATTATTGTAACTTATTTGATAAACTTGTATTACCAGTACTTTGTTATGGGTGTGAGGCATGGGGATTCCACCGTGGAGACGAAATAGAAAAATGCCATCTCAGATTCTGTAAACAGTTATTAGGTGTTAAACAAAGTACCCCATGTAGCACTGTATACGGGGAACTTGGAAGGGTACCACTAAGGATAACTATGGAAACACGAATGTTAAAATATTGGTTTACACTTCTAAATTCCGAGCCAAACAGAATTGCCAGATGTATATATAATGTACTGTATCGTGAGCTAAATGAATCAGCAAGTATCAATAATTGGGCAAACAGTTTAAGGAATATGTTACGTAATAGAAGTTTTAACGATGTTTGGTTAGCGCAGGGCAGAGGAATCGATGTACATATTTTTATTAATGGTTATAAACAGAGAGCAACTGACAATTTTCTGCAGGGATGGAGGGGACAGTTAGAGGCCAGCAATAAAACGAAATTATATAAGAATGTTGCTGATGATCCGTCATATAAGTTCTATCTGGATATGGTTACAATACCGAAATTTCGCAAAGCGATGACCAGGTTACGAACTAGCTCTCATAGACTCCGTATTGAAACTGGTAGGTGGAACAAACCTTTCCTTATTCCAACAGCAGATAGAAAGTGTAATTTCTGTAACATTGTGGAAGTTGAGTTTCATTTTACATTAGTTTGCCCAATTTAGAAAAATCTACGAAAACAATATATAGAACAATATTATTTGAATAGGCCCAGCATATATAAGTTTCACGAACTACTGCAGCCATGCAATTGTACAATTATATGGCAACTGGCTGCCTTTATTCATTATGCGTTTGCGCTTCGAGACGAGTACGTGACCAAATAATAGTGTATCTCATTACACTGAATCCATGCATCTTACTCACACATATATATGTATATAGGAATATACTTGTTAGTGCCTCTGTCTAGTTATTCTGTCTTTCTTTCCCTTTTCATCTATATGTTTTACTTTGTCTCATAGTTAGTCTGCCATGCTTGGAAACTATTATATCTATCTACTCCTCAGCACAATTTTCAGCGACCCTACAGAGCCAGTAAAATATTGTACCAGCCATAAATTCTGCAAAATATCAGCATCACTGATAGCGCTGCAGGGTTCTTGGATGGCCGAATTGATTAAAGTTGACGTCATCATTATATGTTATCAATACGTCATAATAATTTCACGATCACCGTCTTCATAATAAACTTGTAGTTTACTAATCTTATTGCATATTCTCGTGACGATATTGTACACCGTCGTACGCCTCCGTTCGTGGGAATGTGCGTTTTGTGCGTGCGCTTTTGCATGTGTGTGTGGTGTGTGTGTGTGCGTGTGAAAGTGTGTATGCGTGCGTACGTGCGTGTGAGCGTGCGTGAGTGCGTGCGTGCGTGCGTGTGAGCTCACGTGCAGGAGTGCCTGCACGTGGGATTGCGTCTGCGAGCATGTATATGATTGGGTGTGAGTTCGTGTGTGTATACGAGGTGCATGGGCGCATGTGCGTGTGTGTATGCGTTGGTGGTGTGCGTTCGACTGTCTGCCACGTGCACGTCTGTGCGCGTGAGTGTGTTTCTGTGTGGTTGAGTGGATGTGTGTATAAATTATTGCAAGATCAGAGTTAAATGTTAATATATACAGCCATAGTATACTTAAATTTATGTATTAATTGAATTTTATATACGGTATCCGTCATGTATATATTGTGTTTAATGTGCACTCAAGGGCCGATGGCCTATTGTGGAAATAAATATCTATCATAGTAATCGATCGATCCCAACATGAGCAAGGTGTTGTTGCGGCTTAGCTAGAGATAGGCGGGGCGTAGCTAAAGCTTGAAAGGTTCATTAACCGTTCTTTGGTGAGAAATCGGTTAATACATTAATCCTGGCGTGCACTAACATCTATTCTACATGGGAGGTAATAAGTAATACATTAATCCTGGCGTGCAGCACTAACATCTATTCGACATGGGAAGTAATAAGTAATACATTAATCCTGGCGTGCAGCACTAACATCTATTCGACATGGGAAATAATATGAAAATATGACATTAAAGGTGCAGATCCACACCAAATGCCCGAGAACACAACCATCTAAATGGTACGCTCCTAGAGGCTCAAATTATGTGCCTAGATGCAAGGGGGCGAAATAAATCCCAATATATGATGACCTCACTCCGTATAAATTAATACAACCCTGCAGCTGCGAAATCGAATCAGAAACACGAGCCTCTAATTTAACTCCATAATCAAAAAATAATTGTATCAATGAAATCATCATGTGTTAAGACCCAACTCGTTTTATTGCACAAAGTGCACGAATTAATCCTCCAAAAGCCTAGAACTCAAACAATTTCATCCTCAGGCACCCCGCGAGAACGTGCACCCCCATGTTCCACGTTTTCAACCAAATGATACAGAATCCAATGAATGTTTAGCCTGCTGTTAGCCTGAAATGGCCTCATCAGTTGGGATATGGACGTAGTATCAGTGGTAGTCAGTGGATTGTCTAATGTCTAATGCTGATGGTAATGGTGGTGGTGGTGGTGATGTAAGCGGTGGTATCAGTGGTTGTTTGGCAGTGTCAGTCTCAGTATTATTTTCATACTTTGCTATCGTCCTGTGGATTAAGTTATCGTCTTTGATGTCATAATATTTCTCGTCGTCAATGCCCTTGTTAACATCATTTTCGCCGTAGCTACGGCTGTCGTCATTGTTACTATTATTAATCTCGGTGTGGGTAAGCGTGTGTGATTGCGAGCGTGCGTGTGCGCGTGCGTATGTATGTGCGCGGTTGCTAACGTTGAAGGTGCTTAGTAATTGCGTTAATAAGTTGGCAGATTCTAGATAATAATCTTCTATTTTTAGTTGAGAATAGTTGTAGGAATTTTAAAGTTTGGTATTTTGCAATAATATTTTGGAAAAGTTTCAGATCGGATATTTTGGAAAAAGTTGCAGATAAATATATAGTGGAATTCGTCTCCGATTTCGTTTTTATTGCAAATATTACATTTTCTCTCTCTCCTTATTATTCCTTCCTATCTTCCTTTTTCTATCGGTAGACAGTGGGTGCTAGTTCTAAATCTGGTAAATATAATTCTGTTTTTATCATTGGGTCTAAGCAGATATCCTTCCGTTTCCCAAATAATTTTGAAACTATTATATTTTTCCCTTCCATGATTCATTCATTAGTGCATGCCATGTTTGTTTAAACTGATCTATTAGGCTCATTTTTATTGCTGCTTGAAGAGCTTTACTGTTGTTGATAGTTTGCGATATATCGATGTGCATTCACACTGTTGGAAGATAGTCCCGTACTGGACGGTGGTGCTACCTGGTGGAGAGCAAGATAAAATGCTGCCATAGCGCTACCTGCCAGACAGCGAGAAAAAATGCTGACGTTAACGCTACCTGGCAGATGTTGACGAAATAGGCTGCGTTCACATAGGGAAACAATAGCGATATATCGGAAGATAAACCGCCGATTTTGTGGGATGAAATTTCTAAATAAATGACGCATTTATTCTGGTACTAGAGCCAGTTCAATGAGTACACTAGCCGATATACATGCTATTTGCCGAAATAGTGGCTATCTGAGAACACGGCCTATGATACGTTGTTTTCTTGAACGTTAACGTTTCAGTTGGATGCCTATTGAAATATAAAGTTAACGCGTGGTTTTTTTTTGTTGAAAACCGATAAGATATTTTACAGCATTTTTCGCACCTTCGACATACCGCGTACAAACCTTTCTCACAACCTGAAATTCGCTTCACTGCGTACAATTTCGGTCTACCTGAATTTTCCCAAAATGTATTTCGGGACCAAAATATTGCTCAAATTTCAGATACAAAATAGTTAAACAGAGTTAGGCAATGAGAAAGCGGCCTACGGCCGTGTTCTCACTAGAGACGTAACCGGCGTAACGCAATACTGAAGTATGGCGTTATTCCCGATTACAATGTAATAAATATTATGCTGACTATTTTGAAACTAATCCGACTAGAAGCCGTTCAATGGATCGAGGTTAATTTCGTTTCAAACTATGGAATTGCTTGCATTGTCTTGAAATTGTGATTTTTGGACGACATGGGTGTTAACGAATACGATTTGGCATCACAAGATGACTTTATCCTCTGACAAATAGATGTGTATGTTATTTACAAAGCATGGGAAGTCAATACATAGAAATATTCTATATAATGGCATGGCAGATATTTTGAAGCAATAGACCAAGAGGGGATCGTTTTAACCCTTTAATAGTTAAATGGTCAAGAAAATTAAAAATTTTGCCTATTGAATTCCAATTCGCAGGCCGAGAGAAGACTACTTTTGAAAGTTTACCACTGGAATGACTGGCTCGATGCCAATCATTCCAGTGGTAAATTTTCAAAAGTAGTCTTCCCTTGGCCTGGGAATTGACTCTCCTCAAGATCATTTCAGAGGCCTGATTTGGCCGGCATCGTCATGTAAGGGTTAATCTACCTGGTAGTGCACGTGTGTAGATAAACACAGCAAAAGTAAAACTGGTACTATAAAACAATTACTGGATTGTCAATAAGGATACAATTTAAAATGTTATTAAACTAGATTTAATATTCTTTTAAACATTAAAATCTAGTTAATGAATTAAAAGATGTTAACGTTGTAAGGGTCAAAATGTTTATTAGCCTACTTTGGCTTATATGCCCGTAGATATTACAATAGCATACACGGACATATATGTTTCAAGTTTAGTTTCAAGTTAATCAATAACGTTGCTACCAATTAAGGTTACATACAATGTTTACAACAATAATGCCACAATTAATGTCTATAAAATGCTTGTTAAATTTGGTTAACTTTAAAATTGGTTATACAAATATTGTGTAAAAATGTTTATATTAATAATGTGTAATGTGTAATGTGTTTATATCGTCTGTGTCGATAATGCTGTCACCAATATTGATAACAAGAATGTCTACACCAATAATGTTCGTATTATAGCACTGATGAAAAAAATAAACTTGGTATGAATACTACTACTACTACTACTACTACTACTACTACTACTACTACTACTACTACTACTACTACTACTACTACTACTACTACTGCTGCTGCTACTACTACTGCTGCTGCTGCTGCTGCTACTACTACTACTACTACTACTACTACTACTACTACTACTACTACTACTAATAATAATAATAATAATAATAATAATAACTAGATGAAGTTGAAGTTGCTGAAGCCACTTCAAGTCTGCGCGCAGGATCTGCTGGTCGTAGGCTAACAGTTGCTAGAAAGCGGGTCAGTTTCACCATGATCTGCCAGAAACACTAGGAGGCGTTGCAGTCCGACTACCATTCCCATACATTTCCTATGGGCCTTTTATGCCAAGGAAAAGAGGATTTCTCGGAAACCAAACACCAGATCCAATTTCTATAGTGGGCCGATACATGCCATGGGGCATTATGGAATGTAGATGCCCCCCCCCCCCCAAATGACCAATCAAAATTCTGTATACACGTTCGGAAACCTATTAGTATAGTATTCTTGACACCTAATCTGGTCGAAATTGCCAAAGCAATTAGTGATGAGTAGCGTTTTAAACGATTTTCAGCCATTTTTCGGAAAATTCAAGATATCCGCCGAGAAAATTGACCAATCAATATTCTTTAATCATGTTCTGAAGCGTCCCAGTCTAAGGTCCTTCCAGCCAAGTTTGCTTGAAATCAGCTAATTAGTTAATGAGGAGTAGGCTTTTATCTTATTTCCCAAAATTGTCTGAAATCCAAGATGGCCGGCGGAAAAATTGTTCGATCAAAATCCTGTATACAAGTTCTGAAGCCTTCCTCCCTAGGGTTCTTCCAGCGCAAGTAGGTTGCAATCCGCGAACTGGTTAATGAGGAGTAGCATTTTAAAGCAAAAGTTGATGGACAGATGGACGACAGACGACGGACGGACGACTGACGGTCCCCATGGCATAAGTTCACTTGGCCATTCTGGCCAGGTGAGCTAAAAACAGGTTAGAAAATATTTATCTACATTACAAAAATTTGGATATCTCATGAACCGATCGTGATATCGGAGTTCTGTAAACAGCGTCTGAGAGGAAATCTCGCCAGTGATAAGCCCGATCATACCAGGAAACAATGCAACCCTAATTTTGTAATCTATTGGCAAATCACCGAGATATTTGTCAACATGCAGATTTGCTATAACAGAAATGTTAATATGTTTACTGCCGATTTTATAGGTGTAGACAATAGGAGCATCGAGTATCTAGGGTTATTCAAATTACAACAGACTGACTACCACAGAAGTAAGAATTATAATGATGCTACAAAATTGTATTTATGCAGCATTTCCTCAAAAATGCGTACCAGGACCCCAAAATATTTTTGGGTCACGATGCGGGTCAAGAGATGATAGACGTATATTAAGTTTCAAGAGAATTGGGAGAACACGCTAGCAGCAGTTGCTGTCCGAATATCATTCCAATACATTTCCTATGTGACTTTTTTGGCAAGGAAAGGTGGATTTCTCAGAAACAATACACCAGATCTAATTTCTCTATCGAGTCTATATTTGCTCTGGTCCGTACTAGAAGTGTACCATGTTTAGAGGTGCTAGTTCCAAACCTGGGTTATTTATCATCAACACAATTTGCAATACATTCCCTATGGAAATAGTTATTTATGATACATAAATCATGATATCTAATGATCCGATAATGCTATTGGAGTTCTGTAAATGGTACCTGAGAGACAATTTCGGCCCGGATCAGCCGGTTGAAATGGTGAAACGATCCGAAACAATTCCGTCATTTATCAGCAAATGATAAAAAAAAGTGTATTTATGCAGCATTTTCTCAAAAACTGGTCACCGTACCCAAGATATATTGTTCGGAGACGATGCCGGTCAAACGATGGTAGAAGTCTCTAAAGTTTCCAGACAATCGAGGGAAAACTCTAGGAGCAGTCGCCGGCCGAATATTGCTCTCATACATTTCCTATGGGAGAGGAAGGTCACGGAAATGCGGATTTTCGAAAGGTTAATATGTTCGCTAACGATTTTATTTTATGATTCTATAGTTGTATAAGGTGCATCTACGTATATCCCAAATTTCAGCCATCTGACAGCCCTAGAAATATAAATTATCTTGATTAAATAAATTGTGCTTATGACGGATTCTCTCAGAAAACCGGGCATCAGACCCAAAACATATTGGCTAAACATGCGGGTCAAGATATGCTAGAAGTCTCTGTAGTTTCAAGAGGATCGATATAAAACTCTAGGAGCAGTCGCTGTCCGAGTATTGCTCCCATATATTTCCTATTGGGCGTTTTGCCCACGGAAATCCGGATATCTCTGAAACCATACATCCGATTTAAAAGAAATGTAATAGCAAAATAGGTCCTATGGAGTACTAGAAGTGTTTCAAGGTTGGACTCGTTCTAAAGAAAACTGTAGGAGGAACTACGTTGCGAAAAACGTGACCAGGAAGAATAATAATAAAAAGATGAATAAGAATAAAGAAAGAACCGATGTTAGAACAATAGTCTGCGTGTACTTCGTAAACGCAGACTAATAATAATAATAATAATAATAATAATAATAATAATAATAATAATAATAATAATAATAATAATATCTTTTAATGGTAAATCTCACTCAGACCTATAAAAATTAACTATTATTTTGTAAATTCGTCAATTTTTGGTCAATTAACTGTCAAGTCAGACATCATATTATTAACAGAGACATGGAGCTCTGAATTATTTCACTATGATATAGACGGGTTTAGTCAAATAGCCTTGCATAGACCGAAGAATATAAAGGGAAAGAGGGACTCGGGTGTTTTACTAATCTATATTAGAAATAGCATATCAGGTGGTATAGCTTTAGAGAAAAAAGATGCTGATGACATAATATGGCTAAAATTATATAAAACTTTCTTTGGACTACCTAATGACATGAATCTCTGTCTGTGTTACATAATGCCTGTGGGTTCCCCTAGAATTAGTGAAGTAGAAACTGTTGTGTTCGAAAACATTACCAGATTTTGTTGAGAATGACAGCGCTGAATATATACCTGTAAATGATGATTATGAAGAAGATATTATCTTTACTCGTTTCTCATGTGACAAAGGATAAACCAAATGAAAAGGTTCATAGTTTATTAAATTTCTGTACGTCATCTGGCTTACAAATCTTAAATGGGAGGTGGGTAAGGACATGGGAGTGGGCAAAATTACATGTGTAACTCCGAGAGCGGAGAGCGTGGTTGATTATATTCTTTGCTCTAGTAATAAAATTGATCCAATTAGCGATTTTGAAATTGGAGAATGTAATGAATTATTCGATCATAAAATAATTACATGTACGATGTTATGCAACGTTTCAAAGGTTGAGAACATTCGCAGTGCCGATAACGGGGGTATGGGGGGGCTAAGAACTGAAAAAATATGTTTGGAAAACAGAATACAGGGAACATTATAGGGCGAATTTTTTATCAGTAGAAATTCAAGAAATAATTTTTAAGATGAATATGATCGCATGTTTTACACGAGAAATGCGTAGAAGACTTGTTTATTATGGCCATAAAGAAAGCGGCTGATGAGCTCTTTTTACGGAAATCTAGTGATACTAAAACCTGCCATCGAATGAATAACCGCCGGTATTCGACTGATTGCGAAATTAAAAGGAAACATTTTTAGGTCCTAAATTGGTACAGAGTGGACAAAACCGAATTAGCTCGTATAAATATGGTTTCTGCGAGAACCGATTTTAAGAACTGTGTCAGAAAATTTAACGTAGAGCAAAGCGTTTTCTTGACTAAAAAATTAATGAACGCTCGGCGTACAGATTCAAAACTGTATTGGAAGTTGCTAAAAACCCTCAGTCAATTCGAAACTAGGAAACATACCGTTGCAAGAATTTGCGGAATTTCTTAAGAAATTAACAACCCCGATAGTGAATTGTATCGACCCGATCCCGACGTTCAGAATTAAGTCAGAGATTACAGTAATGAGATTGAAGATATCCAAATTATGTTCGATGAATTAAACGCTGAGATATCTGATGACGAAATTATTAAAGCACTAAAGCAGCTAAAGAACAATACAAGCACGGGGCCAGACATGGTAATTAAGCACTTTTATTCGAACGCTTTAGATCAATTATTTCCACACATTCATGTACTATTTAAGGGAATTTTTAGAAGTGGGAATTTTCTAAAAGGGTTGCCCGAAGGCATATTAATAGCACAACATATAAAAAGGAGCGATAAATGATGTGAAAAAGTAGGGAGGTATCACGTTACTAAGAACGCTAGGCAAGCTGTTTACTAAAGTCATAAACAATAGATTGAATAAATGGGCGGAGATCAACCAAACATATGTAGAAGCAGCAAGCGGGATTTCGAGCGGGATTTAGTATGGTTGATCACATTTATGTTTTAAGTGCCCTCATTTCTCATATAATAAATAAACGGAAGAAGCTATATTGTGTTTTTGTAGATTTTACCAAAGCTTTTGACTATGTAGTGCGAGACAATCTATGGTACAAATTGCTAAAATTAGGAGTCAGGGGTAACACAATTAATATTATGATATCAATGTATATAAGTTTAAAAAACGCGGGTGCGAGTGAATTCTGAACTATCAGAAAACTTTGAATGTTATACAGGTGTGCGCCAGGGAGAGAGTTTATCGCCTTTTTCATTTGCCATGTATATACATGATTTGGAAGAGGAATTTATTCGGGGCGGGACAGAGGGGGTTGACTTAACGTTGCGTAAGATTTTCTTAATTCTATATGCTGATGACATAATTATAATGTCCGAAACAAGTGGTTGGTTACAAAAAGGTTTACACTTTTTGCTCGAGTATTGCAAAAGATGGTGTCTATCATTAAATGCTGAGAAAGCAAAAGCAGTTGGACAACTTTTGGTATGGCACACATGAAATAGAAGCTGTTTCTGAATTCAAATATTTGAAATATAAATATAAATATATCTTTACAACTGCTGTGGCACATAACACGGTTAGCGGATCAGGCACAGAAAGCGTGCTTTGCACTGAGGAAACATTGTAATACATTCGTAGGCTTGACAACAAGTCATCAGTGTAATTTGTTTGACAAACTAATATCACCGATACTCTCTTATGCTAGTGGGGTATGGGGATGTCATCATGGCTATGCTATTGAAAAAGGTCATTTCAAATTTTGTAAACAATTATTGAATGTAAAGCAGAGTTCCTCTAGTTGCGCTGTCTATGGAGAATTAGGATGAGTTCCACTTAGATTAACTAGGAAAATCAGAATTTTGAAGTATTGGTTCACAATATTAGATTCTCAACCCAATAGGTTAATTAGAGTTGTATATAATGTGGATTGGGAGAATAATACTCGCTGTGAGAATTGGGTGAGTAGGTTAAGGACTATGATTTGTGAAAGGGGGTTTAATGATGTTTGGTTGCAAACAAGATAACATTGAAAATAGAAGTAATTTTATTATGCAATGTGCACAACGGGTGCATGATACTTACTTACAAGAATGACGAGGTCCATTAGAAACAAACAGTATGACTAGGTTATATAAGCACATCTCTGTCGAGCTCGATTACAAATGTTACTTAGACAAAGTGAAGATTGTAAAGCACAGGCCCGCACTGACCAGGATACTAATAGGGCTCCACAAATTACATCTAGAAACAGGCAGATGGCATAAACCAATGCCCACGCCACTGTCTGATGGAATATGTCCATTTTGCATTGACGATTTGGAAGATGAATACCACTTCATTTTAGTATGTCCTAAGTACAGTAATTTGCGCAATTCTCTTATCAAGCCATATTATTTCAAAACAACTAGGTATTCAAATTAACCGAATTACTTCAAAATAGCAGCACAAGCATCCAACAAAAACTAGCAGCATTTGTTTTTCAGAGTTTTAATATTCGCAGTGAAAGTTTACTTTGAGCATTTTCTCCAGACATCGGTGAGAATGTGTGGGAGGAGTGTAACCGATGTAGGTCGATGAGTTGTGGTGGTGGTGGGGGTGGGGGGGGGGGGGTGGTGGACACTATGTCTCACTCCTCGTTTTCATTTCGTTTCTTTCGTGCCAGAAAACGAGGAGAGATGATCACGGACAATTGGTGGGGAATGGGGTGTGGGGGGGGGGGAGGCGAGCGGGGGGCATGTCTCACTCCTCGTCTCCATTTCGTTCTCTTTCACGCCAGGAAACAAGGGGAGATGATCATGGACAATTGGTGGGGAATGGGGTGGGGTGTGTGAGGTGAACCATGTCTCACTCCTCGTCTCCATTTCGAGTGCCAGAAAACGAAAAAATTGTCAATTGAAAAACCTTTACATTCTACAGTTATCTAATTTAGCAACAACATGCCCATTTGTGGCGTAGAAATCTAAATCCAGACAGCTATGCACAGCATACATTATGTTAAATAATCCATTTATTTTGTTTGATGTATTGACTAACTTGTCGGATGTTTTGAGGCTGACTCTACTGAGAGCCGCCGCTAGCTTTTGCAGCAACGGCCCTCTATCGATTCAATCTCAAAATACTCAACAACATCCGGGTCTATATTACCAATTTAAAGGGCAATAACTCGTACAATCAATACACGTTTGATAGGCTGACGTAAAACATGAGCGTATTGGAATTCCCGTGGACTCGTGTCCGCGATACTGATTCCCAGTAATGCTGCGTTTTCCATATGGCTCACACCATATGAAGAGGGCAACAATACAGGTAGCCCGTGTCGTGGACACGATTCTACGGAAAATCCATGTCTTTAGATACTAACGAAAATACTTTTTGAATCTCTTTTACCTGTAAGATGAGTACTGTGTATATATATTTATATCTGTTCATTTATCGCTATATTATATGTATATGTGAATGAAAATGAATTATGTATGTGGTGCGATGATGAGTTTATACCTACACGAGTATCCGCATATTTACAATGTATACGGCTCAAGGGCCTATGGCCTATTGTGGAATAAAACCTACTTACTTACTGTAATCCCCATATGCCACATTGTGACCTGGGAGTACTTCAATAAACTTGAAACCTGCGAATGCCGAAGGGTGGCGGCGTCCGTACCATCCCTGCTTGCTCTGACTGAGTGCACTGCCCTTCCCCCTGCAAGGGCCTATTTCTTCTGCCACAAGCTATATACATATATGAGAATGACGCAAGGAGAATAGACACTGAGAATCATCGGCAGGCAAATTAGTTTCAAAATATTCACCATTTATTAACCTGTAACCTTCGCGCAATTTATATATTTACATTGATGTTTATATTATATATTATTTACAATGATTATATATTTACGTATATAGGTATACATGTGCGTGCGTGCGTGCGTGCGTGCGTGCGTGCGTGCGTGCGTGCGTGCGTGCGTGCGTGCGTGCGTGCGTGAGTGCACGCGTGAGTGCGCGCGTGTGTGCGTGCGTGTGTGTGTATCATTCGTATCTAGCGAGATCTCATTCGATTCTCAATCGGGAAAAGTATCTCGTATGTATTGGGTAGCCATTGGCGTAGTGATTTCTACCAGAATATGGTAGTAGAGAGAATTGAAACGTAAAAGGATACGAGCGCTACTCTCCTCATACCAGACAATATTAATGCACGTAAAACGAGATGATATAAAGCCTATGGTAGTCTATGGTAGAAAATAGTCCCTCTGAATTCGTCATAAAATGCAAATCTGTCACACGTCTGTCGTACACAAAATGAGGTCAAGAATTTGCTGACGTTACGTGGATATTGATATTACACGAACCACTGGGTGGATCAAGTCCATTGTAATGCCTGTATTAAGCTTGTGATACAGAGGTTAAGATGATATCAAAATGAACACGATCCATAGTGTAACTTTTTACACTGGGTAGACTGGGTCCCGATATGTCTGGTCGCCGAAGTGGAGTCTGTGTAACCGTCTAGTCGTTGTGATGACGTAATAAGATGGCCGGTCAATACATTAGAAGTGTATTCTCGTAGAAGCCACGTCTCTGTTTTTAAATTGTGTGTGTATATGCAAGCATTTATGTAAGTGAATGTGGGTGTGTTGTGTGTGTGCGTGTGTGACGGTGGGTGGATGTGTGTGTGTGTGCGTGTGTGTGTGTGCATGCGCGTGCGCGTGTGCGTGCACGTGTACGTGTGCGTGCGCGTGTGCGCGTGTGCTTGCGTGCGCGCGCGTGTGTGTGCGTGCGCGCATGTGCGGCTGCCTGCACATGCGTGCCTGTGTGTGTGCGTGTGACGTGTGCGTTTTTTTATTTAAATATATTTTAGTGTAACATTTGCACAATGGGATCGCGCACAAGTTCTTACAACTTAGATTTGCCCTCTCCATAGAAAATTATTACAAGCAGCCAATGATTGTGAACACTAAATGAGGCAATAAATTAAGATGTGTGCGTGTGTGTGAGAGAGAGAGAGAGAGAGAGAGAGAGAGAGAGAGGGAGAGAGAGAGAGACAAAAAAAATTAAGAGGTGAGAGAGAGAGAGAGAGAGAGAGAGGGAGGGAGAAAGAGAGAGAGAGAGAGAGAGAGAGAGAGAGAGAGAGAGAGAGAGAGAGAGAGAGAGAGAGATGTGGTGGAGAAAGATGATGCAAACAGATTAGAAAAAGAATAATGAAGAAAAGAACAGCTCCTTCAAACATTTTCATTGTCGGATAGCAGTTGGCCATTAATATATACATATTATAAATAATGAAATCTACATTGATTATAACCTAATCATAATAACCAATATAATTATCTCAACCCTAACTGCTATAATTTTGTATAAGTGTAAATCTCGATTACGAATATCCCCTACGCTTGTATAATTGGCATAAGTAATTTATTTCATTAAATCGACAAGAAAGCATGCACGACTGGATAACAACCTGTCTACCTATATTGTAGTGGATTTGGAGTCCAAATACGTTGTGGGTGACATAAGCTAGCGTGTTTGTATGGACATGTGATTGCCATGTATGATCTTACGATCATATGATAGCAACGGTCTTCACAGTACCCGCTCGGGGGAAAAGTGATGTTTGTTTCGCTTGTGACAGATACAACCAACTATTCAGAGTAATCCAAACGCTACTATGCTCAAAGAAATACATTTAAATCTTAAACCTGATCTGAAAGCTGAAAGCAGCGGAAGAGAAGTGCTCTTGGTGGTTCAAGTCCATATTGGGGATACTATTCATACAGCATGTTTCCCAGATAATGATAATCTCTACTTGATGGGAACTTCTCATACCTTTTCAAGATGGATCCTAATATCTAATTGAAAGACAACACATTAAAATCCGTGTGAGTCAAATGTCATACTTGTATAAAAATTTGAACGATTCGACCATTTTTCCCCTTAACAGCTGGACTATAAATCCAGGTTACAGAGGCCTATTAGGATTTTCGCAAAAATGTGGTCACAGCCCGGCCCCACCGTAATGCTATGAGATTATGTCATTTTAGAACGCTAAACCACAAATCAGCTATTGAGACTGGGAGGTGAATGGGAACCAAAAGAAGCGAACGTCCTTGTGATATATGTAACTACACGGAGGATGCATTGCACTTTCTTTTTGCAAGCCCCAAATATAATACGAAAGACAAAAATCCATCCTCGAGTGCTACAATACCAATTACACAGTAGAGAAAACAAAAGGGCTCCTCTCAATATGCAACAGGCCTGTGCTAATAAACCTATATAAATATCTTATCCATGCGAAGAAAAAGATATAACTCGTGATATTGAACCTAATAAAATTATGCCTGCTTTATTTAAATTCTCTGTGTATATTTCCTTTCTACCTAATTTTAAACAATGCTAATGTGATAAGTAGCTGTACAGAGAATTAATGACAAATACTGATGCTCTGTTATATTCTACTATTTTGAATGTTTGATTAAAACCGTCAATCATGATGTGTTTTGATCTTATACTAAATAGACTCATTTTCAGTCTACGTGTTGATAACGGTTTTGATTGGTTAGAGAATGCTTCACAAAGCTATTTTGAGTAAAAAAAGTCGCTCATGACAACATTAACTTGACATATTACATCCTTTGACACAGAAATGGGATTCAACAGAGACACCAAATCACACTGAAAGATAACCGGTAACATCACGATTCCTACAGCCACACTTAAGTGTGACCAATTATTAGCTGAAAGAGCAGAGTCAAATTTCAGTCTTTGCTGGCGACCAGAAAGACAAACTCTTCATAGCCGACGATGATGTAAAGGCATGGTAAAAAGGGGTCAGTGGCGTGACCAAGGGCTGTTTTCAGTGTTAGATCATGAACAAGTAAATAGGAAGTGATTGAATCATAGCTATGTAATAAATGGCCCAAGGGTCATAGTGCTCGCCTAGCTGGTAAGGAACTGTAAACATGTTTACATTAACTAATGCCTGACACTACTGAACACCAGAGAAAGCTGCATTGACTTATGGGGCACACATAATAAATGCCATTTATGAAGCGGGCAATGGTCACAAGCAAAGGCTTGGAGAGGAAATGCAAGAATATTGGCATTCTTGACATCATTGATCAACGGAAAAGGTACAACTGGTCAATGGGGCAGCCATGCCTGACATTGCTCTCAAATTGTTCAACTGTGTTAACAGATGCCATTTACTAATGGAATAATCATCACAGTAAAGAATCGGGATAAAGCAATACTAGAATATTGGCATCCTTGAAATTATTGACCAACAGGAAAAGTACCATTGATCAATGGACCATCCATCCCTGGCACGATTATCAAAATAGTTTAATTGTACAAACTTGCTATTTACCAACGGGGAAATGGTCAGAAGCACACATTTATGCCGATATTCCAAAGATATTTGTGGCCTTGACACTATTGACCAATGGAAAAAGTACCATTGACTACTGTGGCAGCCATCCATGACATTATTGATGTAGCAGATGGCATTTAACAACGGGACTATGGCCACAGTAAATAATTTGGATGAAAAAATGCAAGAATATTGGTGTCACTGACATTATTCGCCAACGGTAAACGTACCATTGATCAATGGGACAGCCATCAATAGGCACAGGAACATTTCGGACAAATCTTGTCTTAGCCCATTACCAATTTACGAAATGTGACACAGATATTTTCCACATAGGGTTCAATACTCAAAATGCGTTAAAACCCAGAGTTATGACCCTTATTTCAAGTTGTGGATACTTTATATTCATAGTGCAAATAGATATTGCCTAAAGGAACATACATGTATCTGCTAAATTTGGTTTTACTCCATGAAGACTTGACAAAGCAAATGTATTTTAGCCAAAGGGTTCAATAGTTTCAAGTATTAGTGAACTAGAGTTATGTCCCTTGTTTAAAGATCCATACACTTTATATCCATAGTTCAAATAGATATTTGACTGAAGGAACATATCGGTAATCCATCAATAAATGAGGAAATGTGCAACAAACATATTTTCCCCATCGAAAATTATAGCAAGGGACATAACTCTATATTTCTCGCCCCAATAGATATTGCTTAAAAGAACATATCTGCCAAATTGAGTTTTACTCCAATGATAAATGACGGAAGGCGCCACAAATGTATTTTCCCCATAGGCTTCAATACTTAAAAATGCATTAATGAACCAGAGTTATGGCACTTGTTTAAGGGTTTGATATCGTTATAGCCCAAATAGATATTGCCTAAAGTAACGTCTGCTAAATTAGGTTTTAATGAATTGATAAATGACGAAGCGTCTGGGCCACTTAATATTCATAGCCTCAATAGATATTTCCAAAAGGAACGTATTTGCCAAATTGGGTTTTAATCCTTTGATAAATGGCGAAATCTGCCGCAAACAAATTTTCTCCTTAAGCTTCAATACCTTGAAAATACAGCAAGCACCATAACTATACTATTTGTTAGCTTGGGTTTGGTCTCTTCATTATCATAGCCCAAAAAGATATACACAAAAGGAGCATATCTGCCCAGTTTGGTTTTAATCTATTAACAAATGACGAAACGTGCCACAATTATTGACAGATGACAGACAGCAGACTTATCCAACAGAAGCAGTTTAACTTTGGGAGCAAACATCAAGGTGATCTCTGCGTGTTATGGTCACCCTGTATGGCATCAAAATTACATGTTTTCGAATTTAGCAGAAATGAACTCCCCTTATCCAATGGGCATACTAGAAGATACTGTATGCCATATATAGGTGCCATAGAAGGAGTGGGGCGAAGATTCCTAGCTCATCTCTTATAAGAGGATGATTGAAACCTCTCCTAGATAATCATTGAGGTTCTGTCAAGGTTGGTTGATCAGGTTCCATATTGACTGTCAACGCTATTGAGCCGATGTGAAGGCTGAGGGTTTGTGAATATAGAATGCAGTGTATTTATTCTTTAGGCTACTGCCACTTTGCATCTTATTATGACGAGAGTGTAAACGACTTACACAAGAACATATATATATATATATCTGGCAAGGCACATGTTCTATAGATTTGATCATGGCATCATTCAAACCTCATACCATCCAACAATGGAAAGGCTATCTAAAATATACATATGGTATTTTCTCATTTAAAATGCAGATGCCATTTGAGAGCATCTAGATTTCAAATTCTTTAGGATGAGCAAAGCTGTCCCTCTGGGGCCGTTCTGCCCAAACTACACCAGTTCACTCCTACATAATGGCCTGGCTACGCCACTATGCCATATTTCCTCTGGTAGACAAGAATCAGAAGAAATGGCAAATGACATGACGAATGCCCATAGTCCAGATTTAGTAGATCTGTCCCGAGATCGGGAAGGCAATGTAATTTCGAGCCATAAAGAGATTATTCGCATTATACATACCGTGCCAAATAACTGCCAGACAGTCCTTTCATGCTACTGGATTTTTCCACGATGCACCATAAGCGTTTGGCTATCTGGCTCTGTAGCAGGCAAGGGCCAAGGGCAATGGTCTGCTTTCAGTTTGGAAATGGTTGAATATATTTGACTCCCACACATTGAAGGAATGGCACATCCAAGATAGTCTGCAGTCTGGGCCAACAGAGAGAGAACAAAAGTGATGAGTTAGCTAAGGGCCATGATACTGGTCATGCAGCAGGTAGAGAGCAAGGTCACACTGTCAGCACCCGGGACACCATTGAGCATATATTCAATGAGAGCTGGTGGAAATGTTTGGAACAGAATCTGGATGACGTTCCTGCATTCCCTAACAACGTCCAGGATTACCTCATCAACACGGGTCGCCTGATAGATGCTAAAAAAGCACAGGCTGGGGTGGATCTTCAAGGAGACATTCCAGAAACAGAGGGCCATGGAGTCTGATCCACAATGGAATAAGTTTCAAGAAGCGCATGTTCGACTGACAGCAGACGAAGCTCCTGGCGATTTCCTTAAGTTTCTAGAGGAAGTTCCACTAGTCTCTAGTGGATTTCCTCAAGTTCCTGACGAAGTTCTTATAGTAGCATGGTGAAGGACTGGTGAAATACTGGGGAAAAATGGGTGGAAAACTGTTTAAAGACCAGTGAAAGAATGTGAAAATTGATGAAAGACGACATCTCATTAGTGGAAGACTGGGGAAAGACGGTGAAAGACTGGTGAAAGATGAAGGTCTGTCAGCGATAAAAACAAGCTTCACCATAAAAGACAAAATTGCAAACTTCACCAGAACATTGCCAGTGAGATGATTTGCTCATAGAGCAGGCCACATTCATGATTAGATTCAGCTTGTAGCTGAAGCGTTCTCTCTTCACCGATGATGTCTTGAAGACTGAGAGCTCCTCAGTCTACTGTTGCTGAAGACAAAAGTAGTACAAGTGCAGCCACCTTCTGCACACCTGCGAGGAATTGATGCTTGATCTCTCTCATGGTCGGCTTGCATATATTGTATCGAGCAGGGCACGTCTACTCATCGAGGTGAAGTATTGAAACCTTGCATTGTGCCTGATGTCTTGTGTACCTCTCATAAAGTATGGAGTCAATAATCTCGGTGTGTCAGATGCATCTGGTGATGTTCCTGAGGTAGGTGCCCCGCTGCTGATCCAGTATGGGGGGGTCATCGATAATGAAGATAAGTGGGTTAGTTAGTCGGGCTGCGAGGAGCTTCTCTGGCAGTGCATGAAGGCTCCCTTATAACACCAATGATTACTGTCAACACCCTCAGACACAAGAAGTATGCATTTATATGGTAGATGCTCTGCCAACAGAGTTCAAATTAATGTGTTTTTCCATGTCCCCATGGAAAAATTATTAGCACTACTCGACCCGCATGCACCGGCCTACTCCTGATAGATACAGGCACGTTCTTGGAAGATGGGCAGCATGTGTTCAGCTGTATCCTCACTCGATATCAGGGAGATTATGCAGGATCATGTACTGGATGAGTTATATCGTCTGTATAGTGGCACGTGTCGTACAACCGGACGTGATGACAGATGTGATAAGTGTATGTGTCAGTACATGTAGTTTCTAGGTTATACAGTATCCATGTGATGCAAGCGTGTGTAGCCCTACCATGCTCAGACTAATATGTGGTCATGAATGATCGGCCAAAGAACCCAGATTTTTTCACCTCGCGTAGTTGGACCTTACTGGTAGCATCTTTTGCACCATCGACGTTGATACGGCTCAGACTGCTGGTATCTACCTTGAAATTCTCTCCAGCATGTTGGAATGAGCTCAGTGGTTTCAGCAGGTCTTTTTAACAAGAACCTTTGCTTAGGATCCATCCATCACCTTGATGGTACCAGCCTCATCTAGTCTGAGAATGCACCACTGCCTTGTCTTTTAGGCCTATTTAATTGTGCAGAATCCTGGCACCGAGGTGTGCCTCATGAATGTGGGACAATTCTCTAAGTTCCTTACTATCTACGTGTGTGAGTGACAGAGACATAGTTGTATATTACCTCTAGAAAGATGGCTTAAGCGTAGGCCATGATGTAATGGCATATATTAGCACATAGCCAGCCACAGTATGTCTGCCTCCATTTTCAGGACACACTCCCCCCATTTCCCTCGCTACACCTGTCTACCAGGCACTACTGATGGCGATCTTTGGGAAGGTGTGAGTTATTCCAAGATGGAGATCGACAACCCCACTCGCCAGCATACCAAAGACAGCAGCTCCAGCAGCAGGAAAAACCTCATCACCACCTGTCATTTTCACCATGGCAACATTCGTCGCCATGTTGTTGGTGAGATGAACTGCCAGGGGTTTATCCTATAGTTGCTTTACTATCTGCAACGTCAACAACAATGTTTATGGTCTGAGCATACAGTGCAGGTAAACGCCTTCGTTCTGTCTCAAGAGAGACAATCATATGGTCCCAGTATGAGTCTGCTGGCTGTTTCAGAAGCAGCAGTTTGCACTCAGGGATATCCATACTTATACATTTTCTCCATTATGGCCCAGCTTACGATGTACTATGACATTTACCGCACATAGTTGAAGGGCTACAAGAAAAGCATACCGGATGAGCTCCCTCAGTTCTCTAGCTCTGAACTGACGGAGGAGCTTACAACACTAAAGTGCTACATAAAATTTTAGCAAGGGATATATCAGGCTCGATGAATACGTAATTATGGGTGGTAGTATTATTGAACAGCTTCTGTGCTCTAAGGGATTCTATAAGGATCAGGAGTATCTGTCAGGTGTCGTTCAGTTACTGTAGACAGCCATGAATCGCCTGAATCTGAGCTGAACGATCTCTGCATTACTACAAGCTGGACAAAAGGTTGTATGTCGGCACGATTGAAACACTCTTGCTATTGGCTGTGTATACTAGTAGTTTGTTTAGGCACTGTCGGGCATGCCACGCTACCTCATGCAGTTCGATGTTAGCTGTGACACCCGCTCTGGCTGAAGAGAGTTGGGACAATGTTCTACATCTATTAATGAGAACAGAGAAAGCATGCGATGGGCATGGCGATATCTAGGCCGAACACCACTCGTGGGATTATTCTCACTGAGGTCAGTGGCACACGTTATGGCTGGTGTCTCAAGCAGATCGATTCTGTCAGAAAGAGTCTCATCCATGAGGGTGAAAAGTACAACAGAATGTGCAGACGATCACACGCACGCACGCACGCACGCACGCACGCACGCACGCACGCACGCACGCACACGCACACGCACACGCACACGCACACGCACACGCACACGCACACGCACACGCTCACGCTCACGCTCACGCTCACGCTCACGCTCACACACTCACACACTCACACACTCACACACTCACACACTCACACACTCACACACTCACACACTCACACACTCACACACTCACACACTCACACACTCACACACTCACACACTCACACACTCACACACTCACACACTCACACACTCACACACTCACATACTCACACACACAAATTACTGGTGTGATTGAATCAAGAACAGGTGTGATGGTCGGTCCAAATCTGTCATTCTGGCACCTACAGCGCAACGTTGCCATGCGGTCTGCCACTGCAAGATGCGAAATCAGTACTGGCCTGCTCCAATGCTATTCTGGCACCATGAAGTGGGGCTCATTGCCAGCTGTAGAGATTCCAAATGTATCACAGAGTTAGAAGAATCCAATATGAGTGTGGTGCAAGCTTGCCACATACAAATGACTTCAACCAATAGCTCAAAGCTATAGACTCTCGGCGATCAGTAGACGCCGGCGAGGTCCACGGGGACTCGGAGTACTGTTTCAACAGTGGATGCAGCAGCCTTATGTATGGTGACATGAGAAGAGATCACTTGGCTTCCCCCCAAATACATCGAACAATTGGCTGGTGAAAGACTGCAGCATTCTCATGGTACCCTGATTCAGCGTTCAAGGCACTGCTGCAGAAAAGCCACTTTACCAGCCACAAGTAGGACCACCCAGACACAGGGAGATACACAAACTCAGGGCTCATACCAGCAGGGACCATTCGAATCAACCAGTCTCTGGAAACCCTGTGTTACTGTTTTCTTACTGTCCAGAACAAGATGCTAGCCTCTATCAATGATGTGAGTGGAAAGCGGTGCAGCCATGTTTAGCATTCTTGCTCAGGATAGGAACATTGTTGCAGACCCAAGTAGCCTCATTGCCAAGTTCCAGCATGTTTTGCAAAATCCGCACTGGGAGATCAACGTCACCTTATTACCCCACCTTCAACTGATTCCGAGCAATATAATCATGAATGTTGAGGACCTGCTGATCACAGGATATAACACAAGTCGAGAGATGTTACACGATGCCGGCTTTAGCCTCAACACAGATACAAACTCACCACACATGCCAGGATGAGAGCTGTCACCGTCCTCAGGGCACATTCCGTATGGTGCAGTCAGCATTAAGGATAATGGCTATGAAGCAGAAACTATGATCGCTGTCAGCAAGCAAACAGTCCTCCATCATACAGCTGCGCTGGCAGTTTGTGTTGGCACTGTTGAGCAACAATGGACACAATGATAGTGGGGCCATAGCTCTACGAGTGGTGTCTCGCCTAGATCTTGCTGGGCTCATCATCAACCTGCCCTGCAGTTGTTCTGGTACCCTCTGATAGATCAATAAGAAGATCATCTACTCTGTCAGTCTGTGGGCACAATGGTTGACATGATGCACAAATCTAGCTTGGCCTGTCTGAATGGCTGTCCGTACACATGCAGCTGCCATGCAGAGCCAAGGGTGGGATGGTTCAGGGATACATTCTTTTCCAAGCTTGTAGTAATGCAGATAATTATTCAACTCAGAGTCGGGTGATGCCATATATATCTGCAGTGACTGGAAGGCATCCGTCAGATACTCCAAATCCTTGAAGAATCCCTTAGTTCACAAGCGCTGCAAGAATAGCACCGACTGGGAGGATCTGATTAACTCTCTCTCGAGGGAGAACATATATGTTTAGCATTTTTGTATACACAGTATTTAAAGCGGTATATGCTGCGCGGGACAAGGATCGCCAATGCAACCGAATGGTAACTAACAGACAAGCCAGTGCAGAGAGGATGTATGCCCTGAATACTGCTACCAATTTTCATGGATGACAATCTGCTCAACCTAGTTCTCTGAGGATAGGATTAGGTGTGATATGCGCTAATATACAACAATGGCAATGCTACTAGCAGACAGAGGGCGCGAACCGCATAGAGACTTGGCTCACTTGTGTGGGGCCCGACTTGGTTCAGATGATACTTTTGCCCCATCTGCTTCCTAGACGTTGTAAACAAAAAACACCTCGAGAGATCCGAGATACCATACCAAACCTCACAAGAAATACCAACCTGTGTCAGTCAGCCATCAAGACGGTCACGACTGTGTAGAAGGGTGTGTGCATAAAGGAACGGGCGGTGATGCTCGGATGAGACGAGGCTAGTGCCATCAATGTGAAGGCTAAGTCCTATACATGGGGCCTAGATAATGACCTGCGGAAACAATGGAGTTCATTCCAACATGATGGGGAGAATCTCACAGTAGGTACCCTCGGCCTAAGCCATATCATCGCGCATGGTTCAGCTGATGCTACCAACTAACCCCAACACTATGAGGTGAAGTACACACGGTTCTTTGGTCTCTCATTTAAGGCGACATAATAGTCATGACTAATGAAAATGGATATTTTGTGATCCTCACCACCGCCCAACCCCCCCCCCCCCTAAAATATGTAAATCGCAAAAATTAATTAGATTTGGTGGAATAAATATGCATTTTCTCAAATGGTGAAAATGATGTATACCATGATTCTAATTATATTATCTATTTATAAAACTATTCATCAGCTACAAACAGCTTCAAACAAATAATATTTCATAATAATATTGGCCAGTTTTTCCTGTTTCCTGAAACATGGTCATGACAATTTCCCGTTTAAGGCTGGGCTTTCAGTGAAAGTCAGCTATAGAATCATGTATGCTATATAGCAGCCAGTGTGCCTTTGACTAAAAGGGAATAGTTATTTATGATCCAGGTCCAATAAAGATTTTCATGCAGATAAAGATACAATTTAGCTGCACAAGAATGTTATTACGAGGGGGATTGAATGGGGGCAATTTTTTGTGTATAATATGTATGGTTAAACCAGAGAGCAGTTGAAAATATTCAAAAAGTTATGGCATGGAAAATTGAAATGAATGTCATTTTCAGTCGACTTTTCACGAAAAAGTAGCTAGAAATTGCAAATTCATGAAACACACATCTAAAATTGTAGTGACTCTGTTTATATGATGGAATTTGATGATACTTATTATTTTTAGTATATATAGATGTGATATTCACATGAACCTTAGCAATATCCTGATATTGCCAATTTTTGCCTATTCTCCCATGATAATGCCAATGTTCTCCTTTATTGCCGGGGTAGCGCCCACTCACCCTCACTTTTCTGAATGTCCAATGGGTCTAATTTTCAATTTTGAAGAGATTTAGGGGACCTTTCATGTACACAAATACCCCCTCAGCCAGAGGACTACACGAGAAAACTATGTGTTCAAACTAGGGCTGTTCGATGATTGAAATAAATAACCGATTATGATGTCTGGAAAATAATCGATTTAATTGGATAATCGTTTATTTAATCTTGAAATTTTGTAAGTAGCAACTACATAGCGAGTGACTGAGGGAGAGAAGGGAGGGGGGGGGGAGGGATAGAGAGAGAGAGAGAGAGAGAGAGAGAGAGAGAGTGCATAGCTTTTTTAAAATTAATAATAATAATAATAATAATAATAATAATAATTAAATAAAAAAATAAAGAAAGAAAGAAAGAAAGAAAGAAAGAAAGAAAATAAATAAATAAATAAATAAATAAATACATAAATAAAAAAATAAAAAAATAAATAAATAAATAAATAAATAAATAAATAAATAAATAAATAAATAAATAAATAAATAAATAAATAAATAAATAATAAATAAGAAAAATAAAATAAATAAATAAATAAATAAATAAAGATGCTTGATTTTCTATAATAATAACAAAATACGCAATTTCGTAAATTATTTAGGTAGATTATCTCAACTAAGTAGGCCTATGAGAAGACCGCAAGACGCTCAATAGGACAGGCTATATCAACCAGTCTCTGGTTGGCTAAACGCGAGGAACAGTCTCGCCCGGTATAATGAAGTCAAGTTGGAATCCAATGTTCACTCGTTCCCATTGGATAATGGTTTTAAGAAACTGGCGCGTATGCGCAGATTTTCAAGCCAGTAAAAAGGGGCCAATTTAGGTTTAATATTACAGAGATTAACTTTTAATTATATAGAGCTCGCCCGTATCGCCCATCTACGATGTTTCCTTATTTTCCAGCATTGGAAAGGCTGAATATTTTGAAAATCATTGGATAGCGGGTGGAGCAACAGCTTTAAGTCAAATTATTTACAAAAAAATTGGCAGAATTTATAAACATTTGGATCGAAAATTTGTAAATTTACTATGAAGTCAATTTTGTGCATTTTTGCGAAATGGACATATTTTATTTTTATTATGATATATATCTACAACGTTTCCCTTATTAAATAAGTCGGATATTTTGAAAATCATTTGACTACAAGCTGTTGCTGTCTTAGGCAGCAACAGTTCAAAGTCAAATTCGTTCCAAAACAATTGACAGAATTTTGAAAATTCGCATCGAAATTGTGTGAATTTAATATGGAAAACAGTTCAATTTGTTAACAATTTTCACAAAATGGCCACCAACAAGTCGGCCTATAGCCTTCAGAGGGTGATACTAAACAGTAGCAAACAAATGCTTCCCATCATTGGCGTCACAAGCAATTATGTATATAAACATTCGCGTGGATGTGAAGACTTGAACGTCAGGAATAGATGTTTATACAACTACCTTGGTAGGATAATCAAACCGCCGATGCATTAGCTGTATTACAAGACTAAACACTATAAGTTTCAAGTTTCAAGTTTATTGAAGTAATCCTAGTTCACAATGTGACATATGAGGATTATAAAATAATAGTTAATTTTTACAGGTCTGTAAATTATGCCTGATTAAAATAAATAATCGATTTTTGTTCGATTAAATCTATTTTTTCGATTTTTCTATTATTTTATTTTACAATCGATTATATAATCGCCAGGAAAAAATAATCGTCTCTCTATGAAACATCGATTAACCGAACAGGCCTAGTTCAAACGTAGGAAAATTAGCTAGACTGCTTCTCATAGTCTCATATCCAAACTCTCTCAAGAGTCTGACCATCATCCCGGTCTGGTGGGAGGGGACTCAGGTCCGGGGATTATTCCTTACGATTATTCCTGTATCATTGAATCCTGGCTACACCACTGCCAATAACAATTGGCATTCAACATTTAAATTTCAATTGATTTACCTGTATGTGAGACACTCGCTTTCATGGTGAAACAAATATGCAATTCTGGTATCAGATTCCTTATATGGTCCTTACCTCTCTTATTTGTGCGCTTAAAAAGCACACGCTACCATTGATATATTGTGTAGCCGCGTACTTTGTACTATAATTGTATGTCATTGTGTTTGGACTGTTGCAGGTTGTATTTGTTTATATGTGACTCAGAATACACTCTGGTTATTGTCTGTTAGGCCATGATAGATCATCACCTTGACTAACAGAGTGGCCATACTATTTGAATATGAGACTCTGAATATCTATTATTCAAAATTGTGGTGGGTGAGGTTCGTACGCAACGACCCCCTCTAGCGACAGTTGTGCTACCCGGGTCACACCACATCCCACCTGCCGATCGGCCAATATATACATTGTTCGACATACTTGCTTGATATGTCACATAGAATTAGATATAATTATTAGGATAGTCTCTTATCTCTGCAGCGGAACTTGTGAGCGGTTCTAAACTATGGATACCGTATATACTGGCTAGATCACTCATGTACATACCCTGGCTATGGGGATGCTTGTCACGGTGGCCGATGACTTAAATTCAGTAACTTGCCAAGTCCAATCCCAGGTTAAAAGGACCTGGATTGGGATCAGATCACGTTCTTGATGTATGGATATCTTAGAAACTGCTAGTCAGATTTTGTTCAAACGTTAACACAAGAAAGGGTGCGGCCATACTCTGGGGGCACTCACTGGGATTCCACACCTTTAGGCGTGATCCGAAAAATTCGAACCATCCACAATATTATGTTTTAAATCCAGTTAATGTTGACTTGATGTCTTAATTAAATAGGTCGGGTTTTTTTAGTGTGAAAGATAATCTGGTAATAATCAGATTGGGATTAAGTATCCTCAAAATATCATATGTTACTTATTACCAGCTTGTAACAGAAATTGACATTTCCATCTATAGCTATGCCCCGCCCATCACTAGCTAAACTCCACCCACACCTCGCCGTTTTGGATTGATCGACCACGAATGCCCTAACTATCAATTTCCTGAAAACTATACAGGGAAGCTGTTGAATATTTTGTAACTAATTTGACTGGGTGCTGTTGCTGTCTGTGGCAGCAACAGCTCCAAGTCAAATTAGTGTCAAAATATTCAACATAATATTTATCAAATAGTAAAGGCATACAATTTGTACAACATCACATAGCCCGTCTACAAATATGCGTTCGTGACGTACTTATCGACGTCACTCATGACGTCATTCATTATGATGCCATTCTACACATCTGGCCCTGTTCGGTTAATCGATATTTAATCGATAGTCGAATATTTTCCTGGCGATTATATAATCGAGTGTAAAATAAAATAATCGAAAAATCGAAAAAATAAATAAAATTGAGCAAAAATCAATTATTTATTTTAATCAGGCAAACTTTAGTGTTTAGTCTCAGCTAATGCATCGGTGGTGGTTCTGTATTCTAGCAAGGTAGTTGTATAAACATCTATTCCTGACGTTCAAGCATGCACCTCCCGAGTCATAATCCATGCACGCTAATATGTTTTATATAAGTAATTGCTTGATACGCCAATGAAAGGAAGCATTTGTTTGCTAATGTTTAATATCCCCTCTGAAGGCTATAGGCTGAAGTGCTGGTGGCCATTTTGAGCAAAAATGTAAAAAATGAATTACTGTTTTTCTTAGTAAATTCACAAAATTTCGATGCAAATTCTCACAAATTCTGACAATTGTTTTGGAACTAGTTTCACTTAAAACTGGTTGCTGCCTAAGGAAGCAACAACTTGCAGTCAAATGATTTTCAGAATATTCGACTTTTCTAATGCTGCGAAATAGGGAAACGTCGTAGCTAGGCACTATGGGCGAAATCTATGTCATCGTAAAAATACAAATACTACGGCCATTTCGCGAAAGAATGCACAAAATTGACTCCACCGGCAATCAAATGATTATCAAAATATCCAGCTTTTCCAATGCTGGAAAATAGGAAAACATCGTGGTTAGGCGCTACGGGCGAGCTCTATATAATTAAAAGTTAATCTCTGTAATGTTAAAATGAAATTTGCGCCTTTTTACTGATTTGAAAAACTGGACAGACGCGCCTCTTTCTTAAAACTATTATCCAATGGGAACGAGTGAACAATGGATTCCAAACTGACTTCATTATACTTGGCGGGGCTGTTCCTCACGTTCACCCACTCAGAAGTATGGTTAATATAGCTTGGCTTGCGGTCTTTTCATAGGCCTACTTAGTTGATTTAATCTATACCTAACTAGGAACCAATTTACGAAATTACGTATTCTGTTATTTTAAAAGAAAATCAGGCATTTTTATTTATTTATTTATTTATTTATTTATTTAGTATTCTTAATTTTATGAAAGCTATAATCTCTCTCTCTCTCTCTCTCTCTCTCCCTCCCTCCCTCCCTCCCTCCCCCTCTCTCTCTCTCTCTCTCTCTCTCTCCCAGCCTCCACCCACCCCTCCATCCCTCACTACGTAGTTGCTATTTCCAAAATTTCAAGATTGAATAAACGATTATCCGATTAAATCGATTATTTTTTCAGACATCATAACTGATTATTTATTTCCATAATCGAACAGCCCTATGCACATCACGTAGTCGTCATATCATTGGTACATGGCTCTGGAAAGATGAATTGTCTAGGGTGTAGGGATTCCTGACAACTGCACCTGTCTAATGTAAATAGGTTTGGATAGAAGAAGGTGAATGTGAATATTATGCAGATAATGCAGCAAGCTAAGTGACATTTGTCAGAACAGATTGTTGCAAATGACATCAATCTCATACCATGATCACGCATATTACATACTGAGCTAATAGTGGGATAATACGACCCGTTATTGCCCCAGTACTGGTCCAGTAAATGTCGTTATCACGCTACAGTCAATATATTAAAATAAAGATCATGAATTTCTTCATATGCACACCTATATAAACATGCTGTACATATATACAAGCATATATTGATAAAGGTGTCATTATTTGCACACCTATATAAACATGCTGTACATATATGCAAGCATATATTGATAAAGGTGTCATTATATGCACACCTATGTAAACATGCTGTACATATATGCAAGCATATATTGATAAAGGTGTCATTATATGCACACCTATATAAACATGCTGTACATATATACAAGCATATATTGATAAAGGTGTCATTATACCAAGTTATATTGTGATTATCTTTCGTCGAGGAAATCATTAGATAATGTGCTGGTTTATGGGCAGTATAGCTGAATCTTATCATGAACAATATCTACAATTTTGACGGAATTCTATAAATGTTTAGTTTTAATACATGCAACATAGTGATTGTTGGGATATTGTATAATTAAATGGATACTACTCTCATCTCATCTCAAATGATGTCATGTACAGATATATTATGGTATATAAAAATTCAATTTCCATAAAATTTACTTCCTGGAGCATTTCTTTATCTGAATCAAAATTATTTGCATATTAACATCACATTGATGATGGACGGTAATCACCACATTTTGTTTGGTGTAGCGCGGATCTACCAGTCAGGTACGACCCGTCCCAGCCTGTCTGACCCTGACTAAGAGCTGCCTTTGGAGCTGCCCAGTTGTTACAGTTATACAGCATCACGGATACGCAGGTTGCATTGTATAAACGTAGCCTACTTATCAAGGGCCTCTTTGATCTACGAATCCATAGCTTCCAGAAGGACTGGAAATCTATGTTACCCATGACGCAGCATGCAGAAATGTCAGCAGTACTGCAAATCAGTGAGCCCAGGATTTTAATTTTCCTCTATGGTTCGCCGCCACGGAGTGGATCATCATTTTCTTTAGTTTCATGCTTTGTCGATAGGTATATGTGGGTGAACTCTGTCCTGGATTCATTCATAAAGAGATTCTCAATTTATAGTTTGCTTGCAGCTATTGGGAGAAGTTCGTCAAGAGGTTTCTTTTCCTCATCTATAAAGTCCACATCGTCGGCATATTCGATCTATAGTGGCATGATCAGTATTGACGCGGGGGGGGGGGTGGTCTTGTGGAGTTTTCCCGCACGAATTTCAATGCAGCAGCCAGGTAACAGGTGAAGAGCACAAGGGAGAGACCATCTCCCCTGTACGGAGCCGAGGGCTGTCTCAAACTCTACAGTCTTCACTGAGGTGTCTCGTACTCTCAGCTTGGTGTCTGCAAGTAGTAGTCTCACTAGTCCTAGCTCATCTTCATTGCAACTGCCCTGGCATAGTACATCTAGGATCTTTGAGCGTGTAATTGTGTCGAAGGCTCGTGACATGTCAATGCCCATATTGTGGAAGTCCCAGTGTTTGGGCATAACTACCGACACAAGCATGCATTGAGCCCATACAATGTCTGCATAGCTGCGGTTACGGTTGAAGCCAATTTGACATGATCCAGTGAAGTAATCGATCTTGTCTCGGATGCGGCATAGAGTAACATTGGATATGATTTTCCATATGCGGTTGAGGAGCACAATGGGCCACAGATTGGCTGGGGGCCCATGTGGCTTCTTGGGCTTGGGTAGTGCGATAAGGGTGCCTTGGCCTTCAGTGTCGAAAGGAAAGGTGGTGCATAAAAGCTGAATTGATTATGTGCGTGATCGGTTTTGAGATAATGTCACTTGCATATTTTAATAGGTCATTGCTCATGCCATCAGGTCCAGATGCACGTCCATTTTTCACGGCTTTCAGGACTTTAAGTGCCTTCTCGACTTCTGCTGTTTTAATTAGTGTTAGTAATGGCCTGGGGGGTCTCCTCAGAATGGGTGCAAGGTATCATCATCGTTGTCAGTGAACTGTTCCTTGAACCATTCTCGGATCGCCTTGACTTTTCCCTGGTAAGTCCCGATAAAGTGTCCTTCAGAGTTGTGTACAGTGAGCTTTGGTGTGTAGTCCGTAACTCTCAGGGTTCGGACCTCCCGAAACATTTTGTGACAGTCATCCGTGGCAGTGATTTCATCTGCTAGGGAGTCTGCCTGTTGAATAGCAAGATCTTTTAAGCATTTGCTAATGTTGCACAGAATAATATTGTACTCCCGGCGTAGTTTGGTGCGGTCTTCACTTTGGCCACTTTGATAGATATGCAGCCGTAACGCTTTCTGCTCTGCTGACGGTTTTACTACTAGAGGGTCTTCAGTATACCTAGTTTGGTTGTTTTTTAAGAACACCTATGGTGCTGGCAGCGGAGGAGAAAGACAACACCTTCACGCCGGTCTTCTCCGTACGTACCAACTTTGTTGGGAAACTAAGTCATCAAGGATTGCGGGCTGGCATCTGCATACAGAGGCAACTCTGATTATGTCTGCCCTTCTTCAAACAAGAAACGGTGCTCGACATCCTCGGATGACGCAATCTTCCCAGGAGCTTACCGTCGCTACGTGGAATGTACGTGGTCTGACTGCAACATCAAAGAGGCAAACCTTAGGTGCAGACTCTGAACAATGCTAAAGTGAATCCAGCAATATTAGATTCCTTCTATGCAGAACTGAGCTCCGCCATTACAATGAATGCAACACGATCACTGACACAAACCTTGGGTTGTGTTAGACTTTTAATGTTTTGACCGCAAGTCTGGGTACATTGCCTGGTGCATCGTGTGAGCTATTCGATGCATCTCGTCTTGGGATCCATCAGAATGCATCCGCATTATTATAACTTTTCATCAGTAGCGCTCCGCAACTACAGGGCAGCTTTCAATTTCCGCACCAGATCTGTTGTAACACGACGACCAGTGGTGAATCAAATCCACACACGTTAGGTGTGGACTGTGAACACAATAGCATCGATATTGCATGCATTCAAGAGACTAAAGTAGCTAAACACTCAGAGCAGCAACTACATACAGGCCATAGGCTAGTGCTTATGGAGCAAAAAACAGGCCGCATACCGGGGCATAGGCTTCATAATCGGAGCAAGGGTTTTGGATAATGTCATTTGTTTTGGATACGTCAGTGACCGTGTTGCATTCGTCGACCTGGCTATACCTACGCGGAAACAGACCACCACTAAGTGTTGAATTGTCAACGCATATGGCCCACCTCCTGAAAAAGCTAAAGTGAATCCAGTAATATTAGATTCCTTCTATGCAGAACTGAGCTCCGCCATTACAATCCCAGCTAAATCGCAACTGTTCATGTGTGGCGATTTCAACTCCAAGCTGTGTAAACTCGGAATTGCGGACACAAGTGCAGGACTTGGCTTCTGCATGGGATCCTATGGAGAGAGCATGCGCAACAGCAATGGGGATGCACTGGTGGCATACTTTTAGTTCCAATGGCCTATTTGCCACAAATACAGCTGTCAAACACCCATGCCATCACCGGACAACATGGACTGGACACATTACTGATCGCAAAGCCCCAAAAGCTTCTAATGCTACAACAGCTGTCTTCAACCAAATAGACTTCATACTATGCAAGACAGAAGCAAACCCGTTACTCCGGAATGCTCGTTCCTATGGAGGCTCAGACCTCAATTCTGACCATGAGCTAGTCATTACACGCCTTCAGATGAACGATCTCTAGCTAATATATAAACACCATACCAGGCAAGAGGGTAGAGTCACCTACAGCGTACCCACGCTCATCAGCGACACTGACAGTCAAATGTCATACAAAAAAGCCCTCGGGGAGTAGATAGCTAACATAGATGTTGGCCCCGATTCAAACGAAGCTCTAACCAAAATACTGAAATCTATGGAATCATCCGCGAGTGATGTGTTCGATGGTAATTCGCCAGATCTGCTCTAACACGCCGACCAGTGGTGAATCAAATCCTCACATGTTGTGTTAGACTTTTAATGCGTTGACCGCAGTCAGGGTACATTGTCTGATGTATCGTGGAGCTATTCGATGTATCTCGTCTTGTGATCCATCAGAATGCATCAGCATTATTATAACTTTTCATCAGTAACCCTTCGCAACTACAGGGCAGCTTTCAATTTCCACATCAGTATGGAACTTTCAGCATACCGTTTACATTATTAACTTTGTATGTAGATGTGACTCACTATTAGACATCTGCTTCCGCAAACGTCCTTCTTCACTGTTCCTGAGAATGAGCCACATCAGACAGCTTTCCTGCAGTTTTACACAGCAGCTAACTTCCGCATCGTGCCATCTTGCGTTCCAAATATGTCACGTTTCAACGATAGTTACTCTAGAACTTTTTCCGTACTGATGACTGATAGGTGTTCCGTCAATATCATATTATTATTGTATTTATGTATTACTTTTATTTAACAGGTACTGATGACTAATAGGTGTCTGTCGGTCGTTTGAGACCGCATTTTTATAGTTTACTATTATAATGTATATATTATTCTTATTTTTGGGCCCATAAGCACCGCCAAGTTCGTGTGACCTACTTTTTACTGTTATGTGATAAGTTATGGCAGTCGCCATCCTAGTTATATGTTTTGATTATTTTATATAGAAACATTGGTACCGCAGTTCGCTAGGCTACACAATCCAGCAACAACAACTGCACCACCTTGTTCCCCAACAGCATGAATTTTTCACTGAGGTCGATGTTCATATTCTCATTGCGCGAACATGCCATGCGGCCGACTAAACCTGGACTATTCTCACTCGCTCGCTCACTTACTCTTACACACACGCACGCATACACGTACCATGCATGCATGCACAGTGTACATCCGGGAAGATCGCTAGTCATCGCAGTCATCACAGTTTCCAATTAACTAGAAGCAGGCATCAGAGGATAAGATTGTCCACTATAATGTAAATTGAGAATAGGTACACGGGACCAAAGAATACATAAGTAAACTCAACATTGCTATAACATTTATATATGGAGCATAGGAAGCTCAGAATGCAGGAAATCGATTCTTAGTCAGATTCCATCATCCAATGCTTTTTCTTGTGGTGCTTGGGTACGTGTGTTGGTATCCCCCGAACCCCCTTCTGTGAGAATGTCAAAAAACATTTCAGATCATTGCTCCTGTTTGTGGAACCTGCCCCCGCCCATAAAATTTGCTTCCGGGACCCCTGGATATCAATTAATATAAAATAGGCCTATTATTCTACATGCCTGCATGGGAGCAGACCCCATAGTGATAGTGCCTATGATGTCATAACACATGCCCTCATAGATTTGCCTGGTTGTTATAACCGTACGCAGATTGGCTGAAGCTACACTCTGGTGTCATTTCATTGGATACTCAAAACTATAAAAGGACCTTTATCGGCCCAAAAACGACAGTCGAGATTGAGTGGTCTATCAAAATGGTCGTATGTTCTAAGCGCCTTGCACTATACCGAGAAGCTAACGCAATTTAAACCGGTGTAATTTCCTGTTATTCTTTACACTGAATGAAGACCCTCACACAGAGCCGAAACATAGGCAAGCCTAAAGCGCACAAACTCCTCTGGTCGGCGCAATACAGCCAGACTACAAACTTTCCTCGGTCACTCGTACTCAAAAGGTAACTTTTAACATAGACTCGTGAGCCTCTCGATGGCTACGATTGATATCGCACCATATCTTATCCGTACCATGACTGAAAGGTTGTCTGTTTATATGCACAATATTTTTGCCAAAACGCTGTGCTAACACACTTCCGGTTAGGCCGAAATCACTGTTCCCCTCAAGCTAAGCATATTATTGAGCCGACCCTCTTCCGGCTTAAAGTCGTTAATACTGTTGAACCATTTTTCACTGTTCAGAACATTGCATACTGTGCAGCACCTGAACTTGCCGCACCGTTCGTCTTGTGCCGAACTTCAGAACTCTTCATACTACTTCGCCGATTCCTCACTCGTCGCACTACATATGCCACCAGCTTCGGCTCCATGGGCTGTCAGAAGTAAGGAGGCATTTCTACCAGCTATTCGGATAAACTTTCCTCAACTGTTCTGCCTCTTCATTTTTCACATCGTATACATCATTTGTGCCATTTGAAATTCGGCACCTCTTTTACTTTCATTCCTATTAGGCCAACTTGAAAGATATTTTCATATTGTACTTTTCTACGCTGATAGACTTTATGTGTAATTACAACTCGTACATAATTATGCACCAGTACCTAATAGTTGCCACCATTTTTCCTTAATACTACGCCAACCACTATTAGGCATTGTTTTAAGCCCAGAGTCGGCCTATTGTTACATTTTTTTATGGAGCTTTTCCATAGCCTGTTCCGATTATTTGAACATGTATAATTATATTGTTTTTATTAATCATTATCTTATACTGTACATCGCATTCGCCATTTTAATACAACACACCAACAATAGCGCATTAACCCTAGATATTGTATATACCAACACGCCACACATGGAACCCTTCTTGTGCTGAAACTGGCGCAGGTTCGGCTTAAATCTAACATAGATAGTAGCTCAGGTATTTGTGTTAGACTTCTGTAACAAAACGGGGCAATTGCTTAAAGCGGCTATTTGTTGTAGAACTCGTTTCTGGTGCCACAAGTCTAGTGGTATAACATTAAAAGAGCCAGAAAGGGCCCCCAAAAGAGCCAAAAGGCCATTTAACAGTATCTCAGCAACTGTCTCTCTTTGTGACTAACTCCGGCCCATTTTCGGGCACACTTTTATTATATACTTATTTTAAGTTATCCTCCAGTTCGGTTGCGCCATTATAGAAATCGCTTAGGTTTCGGCGGACTCAATCCTAATGGAGACGCATCACACTGATACCTTATTCAGATAGAATATATACCTCAAAGTATGAATTCACTGCAAGCTAATTATATTAATTATCGGGCACAGCAGTGAATCTTGGGCATTTCAGTATAAACCTAATGCGGGATAAACGTTAGATCCCAGGAATCAGGCCTATACGCCCTGATTTCGGCACTTCAACTCGCGGCAAATGATGCACTTAGCAAGCTAACTCTCTGGTGACCGAGAAGGGTCGAGTGGGTCCTCCACGCCATCTAGAGTAAAAGTAATCCAGATTGCTAAGTGTTTCTTCGGCTTAGCCTCAAATAAGTAAGGTGCTTATCGACGCGTTTGTATTGTCCTGTCCGTGTATTGTCTTGTTGTGGTTGCTCTAGTGGACAGAGGCAGGGAGTTGCTTTTCAGCTTGGCCCCCTGTCCCTGCAGTAGCATCCGTACGCACAGTCTGTATGTTGGGTTTGCTCCACCGTCGAATCCTACGGGAGCCTAGAGCTCACCTTGGGCAAACAGATGAAAACCTGTTTCAAACGATAGGCTAGGCTGCTAGGCTTCTGCGACAATAATATATGTGTTCTAAAAATACAGCTTAGGCCATCGAAGGACCACTAACTACAGTGGCATTCACCTAGTTTAATTAGTTTGAGGACTCGGCCTGGCCAGCATCTGCGAACCTAATTTCGTCTGAATCATCTCCACAGTTATCAAATCCATCACAAGCGAGGCGCCTAGAGATACATCGACCATTATCGCACTTAAACTGAAAGTCCTGATCGCAAAAATCTTTACTATATTTTGTAATTAAAAGTTGAAACGAATTTACGTGGTCTATTTTCTCCATACTTATGGGTGGAAACCAATCATCCGCAATAGTGACGTAATCAGTCGTGCATGCGTCATATTGGAATATATACTTCATAGCCTTCAATAGAAACATTGTGCTATTAGGTCATGTGTTAGAAATAAACGCAAGATTATAGTTTGGACCTGTCTGTTGAGAGGAACTGCAAGATTACAGCTTTGTGAGAAAACTCAGCACCACTACCGCAATAGCTGGTAATAATAAACGATAGCAGTCGAAAAATCAACGGCAGCCCAAATCAAGATACTTATTACTGTCATGTAGCTAAAATAATTCATTTTGATAGTTCAGAGGGGCACGTTCCATACCCTCTCTCGAATCTCAGGTAGCTCTCAGTGGAAAGGCGACGGGATGGGCCACTGCTCTGCTTGACGGAGAGTGTGATGACGTCATCTCTTTCTAAAAGGAGATAATGGGCCTTTCCGGTTTTAGCTATGCCCCGCCAACCTCTAGCTAAGCTCCACCCTCACCTCGCTCGTGTTGGGATCGATCGATCTCTGAACATCCTGACTATCACTTTAAAAAAACTACACAGGTAAGCTGTTGAATATTTTGAAACTAAATTGACTGAGCGCTGTTGCTGCCAAGTTGCTTAGTTTCAAAGTATTCAAGAGCATGCTTATTAAATAGCACAGATTTACAAAGACATACAATTCATACAACGTGTCGGACCAGTTGAGATTTGATAACGGTCTATATATAACCCTTTGTGACGTAATGATTGTGACGTCATCATATGCGCACTGAGCTGATTATGACGTCTTATGAGGTCAGATGATGGATGGATACTCTGGAAAGGTGAATGAATTGGGTCAAATCCCAACTAGCGGTATAAGCTCGATTACTCACGAGGCCAAATATTACTATTGTGGGTAATTCCCTGAGAAAAATATTATTTCAGTTTAAGCTTATAATACCCATGCGGATAATAAAAGACTATTATTTTCCACTTAAAGGGATATCTCACAGGGGTCTTTAGTAACGATGCAGGTGTAACTTTTCTAGATTTAACATAATGTCATGAATCCATACTTTGAAGACAGCCTTGGAATAATTAAAGGGACATTCCAAGTAAGGTCTATGAGGATAGGTGTTTAGTCTTTCATATGCTTCTTCTGCGACTTCTGCTCACTGCATATTCACTATCATGACTGGCGAATGCATAGGCTATCCTAGCATTTTTTGTCAATTCCAATGGCAGCATATTAGCAGCATTAATGTGTCCCTGCGCTAATACCACAGCCAGTGGTGCAAGTGCTCTTCTATCACTTAAAGCTCTAAGGCTATGCCTGTCAGCAAGGCCTAGGGTCATACCCACATTTTAGGCTGTCCTCTAAACATAGATACTAGAATATGCCCTAGCCCATGTTCCTTCAGCACCATACTACCTAGGAACATGTGTAACCAGCTGCCTGCTAGCTTAACTAGCTTAGTAACCATGGTGCGTTGAACGAGCAGGGTATGTGTAGATCTCTTCTTCTTCTTCTTCTTCTTCACTAAAAGGTAAATGGATGCACCAAGAGGGCACGAATTGGAACACGGCCTGCTGCTGGGCTGGGGGCGTGGAGGGGCAGATTGATGGAGAGGAGGGGTGATAGCCATACATGGCAATCGCGGTTTACTCATTTGGCAAAGCTCAAGAACAGTATCATGACTCTAAATCAGTTAGTTTATTCATGACTGGCAGAAAATATAATTCTATTTATAGCTTCATAACCAGTTCTGGTGTGTCAAATTTTGAGTTGTAGGAGCTGATGTGGAAGTGCATGAGCTGGGGTTTGGTTGAGGGTGGGGGAGACACTCCAGGACTTCTGGTGGTACACACTGGGCCAGCTCCCACAACACCACTGATTATAATGGAAAGTCACTGTTACTATATGCATAAACATAAATAGGCCGTTACTAATATTGAATACGTGTTGATCATGGTTAATTGTGTTTTTATTTAAGGAATACATTTCGTGCCTGATGATTAGGGTGATTATCTCTGTGGGGCTACTCGCTTCTCCTGGGGTTTAATCTGCGATAGAAAGCAACAGCACGCCAGCGAATGAAATGTCACAGCATTTTTTTATCTTAATTGTTGAGAGTGCAAGAGCCAGTTCAATAATCAATAAAATAATATCCAGGTTAGTCGAGGTTGATGTAGCAGTTACAGAAACAGCAGTCATAGTCATAGTGATAACAGGCATAGCAGGCATAGTTATGACGGTCGAATTTCAGAACAGTAGCAGCAATAGTATTTAGCAGCAGCAGTTCATTAGAATTAGCATGGTTAAAATTATTATCACAATATTTGCAAATTATTATTAAAATTTTTGTTGTAGAAATTAATATTATCAAAATTATTATTAAAATCATTATGACAATTATTATGTTCTTCTTCTTCTTCTTTTCGTTCGCTGATCATACCGCCAGTCCTGTAAGTGACTATCGACATGATCATAATAACAATTATTATCAAATTTAATATTATCAAAATTATTATTAAAATCACTATGAAATTTATAATAAAAATTATTATTATTGATCATCATCATCGCCGTCGTCGTCGTCATCGTCGTCGTCGTCGTCGTTATTATTATTATTATTATTATTATTATTATTATTATTATTATTATTATTATTATTATTATTATTATTATTATTTGCTGACTATCTACATGATTTTAGTACACAGTTATTATTTACACTATTTCAGTCTATAAAACAGGAATTTTATTAAAAGTAAGGAAACCATTTCAGCATGAAAATTATTCCAAAGGTTACTTTAACCATTTCCAAATATTAGTAATTTTCCGAACACGGGGTCCTCCAAAAATTAAAATATTCCATTAGCCCTTTTCATCCTGCATATCTAAAACAATTTTAGCACGCATTTACCATGCTGGTGACTGAGAAGACAAACCAGTAAAACTGTTGCTAATACCCATTTGCAACAGATCAACCAATTTGTATTCAAATCAACAAGCCTAAAAAGACTGATTATCATGAATTCTATATTATACAGGACAAAAAGTATGACCATAAAACTGTTGCTATGAGCAGTAAACTGTTGCTTGTAGCAACAGCTCAGAGAGTTTGCATTTAGCCCAGCCACAAGGACGGCAATGGAGAATTTGGTAGCTATGAATTATAAAACATACATGGCAAGATCTGGACCGCAATAGCTGTTGCTAATTGACTTGTATAGCTGTTGCTAATGGCATCAGCCCAGAGAATTTGTATTTAACCCATTTACCGGCATTGTAATGGAAAATATTATAGTCATGGAGTATATACCACGTGCGCCAAAATGTATGACCAGCTAATTGACAAATAAAACTGTTGCCAACAGCAACACCTCGGGAATTTCATATTTGCACAAAGACGAACATGGTAATGGATGATGTGTTAGCTAAGAATTAGATAACTATACAGAACAAGATTTATGACCAACCTTGTTGTTAATTGACCGGTAAAGCTGTTGCTATGACCAGGAAAACTGTTTCTAAGAGCAACAGCTCAGAAAATGTGTAATTAACACAATTGCCGGAGTGGTAATGGAGGATATGGTAGGTAGGAATGTTTTGACAAAAATAAAAAATTCAGTCATTTTCTACACTAGGCTGTTAAAATATATGGCTGAATCAGACACAGTATTTAATTCAAGTAACGCAATAATTATAAAATTTATGACACACCTTTGTTAGAAAGCAACAGCAAGCCAGTGAATAAAATGACACAGAAAGCATGTTATTTTACTTGTCGTGACATCAAGAGCCAGTTCAATAATGAATATAATGACTCTTGAATACCGGCTTGTTAAATTTGTGTTTGGCCTGGAGATAAATTTCCATAGAAACACATTAGCAGAGAAAATTAGTTAGTTTCTGATTGGTTGAAATTCACTAAAATCATAAAAATTCCATTGGATATTCATATATTTCACAGGGCTCATTTCAGAACAAGAATTGCACATAATATTGCATGAATTCAGTTTATGAAAAGTGGCAGGGTTCGGGTAGGGTGGAGGTGTCACAGACATTAGCTCAAGTATTGATTGCCTATGGAGAGAGGGCTGAGAACATATATAGCACACAAGTTTTCACAATCTATAGGCCATGGATAATGTATGAAGGGGCGGGAACTGGACTGGGTATATCACTCATGTGTGGATTCCATTGGCATGCCATATTTTAACTCTGAGATTGGGCATACAATTCTTATTATTATATTTCCTTCTTTTTCTCCTGACGTTATTTCTCTATATGATATAGTTGGTATTGTACATAATTTGACAGAAGGCTGTTGCTGTTATTTTTAGCAACCACTTTCGGTACACATTCCACACATAGCTAACACCTATATGCCTCTTTAGCATATTTTGTTGCTTATTTAACATCTGCTGGGCAATGGGTTAAATCTGGTCTTTGAGCACTGACTAGAGTGAATGCTGTTACTGTCACACCCCCGCAACCCGCCCCATCCCACCAAAGTCTAATTTTAATTTAACCATGTAGAATTTATGTAGAAAAAAACCCCATTAATTTAATTAATAAAATATTAAACTATATCTTAACAATCTTCAAATCACAAAAACTATTTACACAATCAATATTTCTTATACAAACATCTAACATAGATATCAGTACATACACACATTCTCTAACATAGATATCAGTACATGCACACATTATCTAACATAGATATCAGTACATACACACATTATCTAACATAGATATCAGCACATACACACATTATTTAAAACAGCATACATTACATTTTTAGAGAGTAATTAAACCATTTTATCCTGAATTACTCATCATTTCTTTCTTAAAACACTGCTGAAATTCTTGAAAGCAATATATATTAAACCTATATCTGCAGTAATAGCCTTCACGGTACATAACTCTGCAGGACACTTTATCAGTACTGACCAGGGAAAAGCCAATGAGATTCAAGAATGGTTCAAGGAACAGTTCACTGACAACGATGATATGCCCTTGCACCAGCTCAGGATACCCCAGGCCATTACTAACACCAATTAAAACAGTAGAAGTTGGAAAGGCACTTAAAGCCCTGAAAAATTGACGTGCATCTGGACCTGATGGCATGCGCAATGAACTATTAAAATATGCAATTGGCATTGTCAAAACCGATCACACACTTAATCAATTCAACTTTTATTCACGACCTTCCCATCGACGCTATAGGCCAAGGCACCCTTATCGCACTACCAACACCCAAGACGCCACCAGTTCCCCAGCCAATCTGCTGCCCATTGTGCTCCTAAACAGCATGTGGAAATCCTAGCTAATGTTACTCTATACCGCATCCGAGACAAGATTGATGACTTCACCGGCTCATGCCAAAGTGGCTTAAAGCATGGACGCAGCTGTGCAAACATTGTATGGGCTCAACGCACGCTTGTGTCGGTAGTCATGTCCAAATACTGGGATTTCCATAAAATGGGCATTGACATGTAACAGGACTTCGACACAATTAAACGCTTAACGATCCTAGATGTACTACGCCAGGCCAGTTGCAATGAAGATGAACTACGACTAGTAAGACTACAGCTTGCAGACACCAGGCTGAGAGTAGAAGCCAAATCAGTGAAGTCTGTAGAGTTTAAGACACTGATCACCTCCCCACAAGGAGATGGTCTATTTCCAGTGCTTTTCACATGTTACCTTGCTACTGCATTAAAATCCATCCGAGACAGTTCCACAAGACCAAACCCATTCAGTTCCAATATTGGATATGCCGCTAGAGATGGAATATACCGACGATGTGGACTTCATAGACGAGGAAAGGAAACCCCTTGACAAACTTCTCCCAATAGCTGCAAGCAAACCAAAAATTGAGAATCTCTTTATGAATAAATCCAAAACAGAGTTCACCCACATATACCTATATACAGCGCATGAAACTAAAGAAAATTACGACCCACTACGTGGCAGCGAGCCATGGAGGAAAAAGAAAACACTGGACTCACTGCTTTGCAGTACTGCTGACATTGCTGCACACTGCCTCACGGGAAACATAGCTTTCCAATCCTTCTGGAAGCTATGGATTCGTTTATACCATGCAACCTGCGCATCCTTGATGATGTATAATTGTAACAGCTGGGCAGCTCCAAAGGCAGCTCTAGACAAAGTTGATGCCTGCCACCGCAGACACCTACGTACCATCACTGGACACTGTCTGTACAAGTCGACCAGCAAAGATGATCCATGTTTGGCCATGTGCTAAGGATGCCAGAAGAGACACCAGCGCAGAGAGCCTTGGAATTCGCCCTATTAGGAGCCAGCAAATACAAAGTCAGGAGAGGATGCCATTGCATAAATCTACTAAGCGTGCTACGAGGTAATCTTTAGAAAGCAGGACTCGATACAAGTCAAGAAGTGGACCTGAGGAAGCTAAGGATTTCGGCTGAGGACAAGACACAGAGGGCAAAAGCGAAGAACGACTGATTGCAGCTGTAAGCCGCAGAACACAGTAATCATTCAATAGCCTTCAATACAATTGTTCTCAAAATAATTCTAGCAGCATTTTATGTTAGCTCAAGTCAAGCTGTTTTCATATCAGTCAGTCAGCATAAAAAGGGTTAAAACTACTAAACAGATTTTAAAACAATCGAACAATACATTTAACCAGAACATATTTAACCTCTTTTCTTAAAATTTAAAATCACGTATAGCGAAAACTAAACTGATCAGTATTGAAACAATTTGCATATAGCACCAACAACTTACAGTCATATTGTTTCTAAAATACTGAGCAGGTGCCTAGCTAGCGCCTGCAACAATTAGGTCACTTGTACCTAATCCACGAGCGCATACCAAGAATACATGAAATGTCGCTCGGGTTAAATTGTATAGGGATGTCCATTATTTATTACCTACATGTACATACAACACAGGATACACTTTACCTGCATCCAATTAAATATTGCTACACTAATATTGCTACATAAAAGTATTGGACTGATTGTAGGATATATTGAATTTTCATAGTTTTTACCATTTTTCTAGCTTTCATGTTACTGTGCTTAGCAAAACCAGGTAAATGAAGCCCTGATCATCGCCATGAAAAATAATTCCCTACATCTATCTACGTCTATGGACATGTATTTGGATTATTATTTCTTTTTGCCTCAAGGCATGATAGCAGTTGAAGTGCTACTAGGAGAACCAATGCATGTGATTTCTATACTTTGTATTGTAATTACATAATCAATGTCAAAACAATAAATATATATTCATAAAGGATATTGTGAACACTCCATGCAAAGCATGAGGCGAATGTATACAAATCAAAGCAATACTATATACAGTATCTCCTACAACTGAAACTTCTTGAATTACAGAAAAACAGAAATTATGAAAGCCCTTGTAATTATGGATTCTTATCTAATAGAAAAGTCATTTGAACTAACATCAGTAAATTACTTATCCCATGGTGAGCTGGAGTGTTTACTAGATAATATCATGCAGATTGGGGTGGGGTTAATTTCATAATTGCATTATACATGTAATGGATTTTACTTCATAACCAGTATCAAGGTACCATATCATCAACTGCTGTTGCATACATGTGTGTATATAGGTAAGATGACTGAAACCACCCATGTAGATCCTCACTTCAACTGCAAATGCTGCATTAACAACCTACAATTAATACTAAATTATTACATCTTTTAAAATATTGGTGGCTGACGATATATACTTGATAAAGTAGGTAGTATAGAAAGAACAATCAAGTATCCACTTTCAGTTTATGCAAACGATGTAGTTTTACAATGGGTAAACATTTGATAATCAGATGTGTGCAATATATAAGTGTTGTGCCATGAGTTGGTTCAGAGAAATTATGCTAACATCACCAGGGTTGAATCACTCACTCCATTATTAAAACATTGCTGCATATATGGCCCACCAAGATCTTTCTTTAAATTGAAGCAGAGTAAACCTGGGGTATGTGAGTATGTTATCATGGACCATTCACTCAGGAAATTCTGACAATTAGGTATGTCATATGTGGAAACAATTTCCTGACAGAGAGGCGTGTAACTCCACCCACACGGATCAATTAATAAGCTCTAGCTGATTCAAAAGTATAATAATTAACAAGTATCAGGGTTGGCAGTAAGTCGAAGTGGTGCACATTGGGTACATGGGTAACAGCAACTAGGTACATTTTTAGGAATTGGAATTGCTAATTGGAATTGATTACATTTCCGAAAGTATTGCTAATTAGTAATTCCAGATTTAGTTTCAATTAGTAGTATTTTATCAATATAGTTGTGTCTCCTAACATATTATGACATATGTAATATTTAAAGACACATATTTTGCATCACTTGAGTAGTGTTGAACACGTTACTGGTGAAACTGGCCAAAGCCAGCCTTTTTATTGGTCGTGAGATATTTGCAATTCGAGAGAAGACATTTTTGGAAATTTCACCACTTTAATGTCTGGCTTCATAATCAAGCCAGCTAATTCAGTTGTAAATTTTCAAAGGATTACATTCTCTTGATCTGCAATGTGTAAGTGTACATTTTCTATGATAAAATTGAACTCTTCTTCATGAATTTTATCCATTAATGCAGGGCTAGAAATTAACATTCCTTAATGGTGATTCATATGGATTGGTACAATAGAAACTTCACAGATCCCTGGAATTATGGACTGATCCTTACCGTAGTACTGCACAGAAAACAAAATTATCCAAATTTTCTGAATGCATTATTTACACCATATTATTGGGATAACTAATCATTTAACGGTCATGAATTCAAATGCTTGCTTAGATAATGTCATTGTCTAAGTCGTTTATCGAGCCAGTCATTTCAGTGCTACATTTTCAAAAAAATAGTCTTGTCTTGTCCTACAAATGGATATTTATCAAGACCACTGTCGAGGCCATTTTGGTCGACTTGACCATTAAAGGGTTAACACCCAAAAGATTTCACCAGCTGGTCGATGAATTCAGATGTAAATCCTGTTTGAATTAAAACTACTGGAACACTGAAGTGCAGGGATCAGTTACTGTGTGGCAAAAATTTGCTTCTGTAGTGGTATGTCTTGAAAGATGTCAATTTGCAAGCCAAGGAGAGAAACATCTTTCATCGACAAATCCAGCTGCGTGCTTGCCATGTAAATGAGATATTTGGAATTCATTGGTGAAAGGGTTAATGTGTAAATGGTCCTTTTGGACAAAAACTGATTCTGTAGTGGTAAATCCTGAAGAACGGTTATGTTTAATGGTGAAATGACTGACTCGGTTACTGAGGCCAAATAAAATGAAAAGCTTCCATTGACCTACAAATGGGCATTCTCTTTAAGCAAAAATTCTAATGTCCCGTATCAATCTTCAGCATTATATGGTCAAGCTCTAGAGCCCTCCAAAAATGGTTTCACTTCAAACATATTTTCCATTGACTTTTAAAATACTGCAATGATCAGAAAATTGAGGACTTTTTATTGATTATTATTTTATTTACTGACTATTCTACACATTCAGGGTTTCTGCTAGGAAAAAGGAATATGTCACACACACATTCTTGATTAAGTTACAGTATGCATGCTATGGTACATGTAGTTAACTGTTTATGACTTTCCCCAAGAGTTTTCCTTTAAATCACAATATATCAATTAAAAGGCAATACTCATATATTCAAGTACAGGACAGCTATTGAAACTTCTGAAATTTTTTTTTGAAAATGAGACACTTTACCAAGTATGATTGACATACACCATGATTTTACATCAATAGTACAGATCTGGGACCTGGACATGTGAAATTATAATTTAATAAACATTCGTTTGCATATTTTGCAACTTATTTAACTGGGAGCTGTGGCAACGTGTTTCAAAGTTTCAAATTGATTCCAACATGTGTACAAAGTAGGTGGAGATTGGCTAGAAATGGATCTCTTTACTGTAAAAGACTTGATTTTAATTCTCCCATTCCAAAAGGCAAGCGGGTCCAAGCAAATAATTTACTACTTTCCTCTATTCTTGTAGCACCCCTTCACTACCGCTACCCACCCTCTCCGCCACTGACAACAAGGGCACCGGAACCAAACAACCCCCACATCTGAAGGCTAATTTATTAGGAATAATGTCTGAAATGTCTTCCCAGACAGTGTGATTCTCCCAATTTCCCAGGGTTGGGTGTGGGGTGGAAGCCCAACCTCCATGCGTTTAAAGAAAATACCTACTAAGCCACACACACACGCGCGCACGCACGCACGCACGCACGCACGCACGCACGCACGCACGCACGCACGCGCACACACACACACACACGCGCGCGTAATTGTACACAAAGTGCTCTCTCCAGGCATGGAGTGTTCCAAAATCGTTCGCCCCCACTCTCGTGATGGTGGGAACATAATTTTAGAGGGGAGAAGGGGGGATGCATCCATGTCACTGAGGTGAAGGATGCCCTGTAATCCTTTAGTGCCAATCCATTCCAAATTGGCATGTACAATGGTTTTATGAAATGTACATTTGCAGGCCAAGAGTAGACTATTTTTGAGATTTTACTATTGGCATGAGTTGCTCGATAACAGAACCAACAATTCCAGTTGTAAATCTTTTAACATAGTTTTCGCATGGCCTGAAAATGGCTATATTGCGTATATTCATGACAAACGTTAAATCTTACTTAAAAAAGTGTCGATATTAAAATGGTTGGGGGAGACAAAGAATAATATATCTCCTCGCTATCAGTAATCATATGGGGTGCAGTGGTGATGAGGGTAATGCAAACATTGCCTCACAATCCATAATCATATGAGTAGGCATAACTCACATAAATTTGGTTGAATTCCTCCAAATGTGACGTTCTTCTCCCACGCCACCCTAATAATATCTGCCAAATTTTGGCATGATCCGTTCAGCGATTCTGGAGAAGTCGTCTTAGCTAATTATATACTAACATTATATGTCAGTCCAAATACGATGTAACCAGGTGATGCGATTATAAACAGCATCTCATTCATCATCAGTAAACAACATCTGATTTTCAGAAGTGACAAGAATAAAACTCGTTCCCCTCACTGACTTCGTGTGACGTCACAAATATCACACGTGTGGCTGATTTTCGTATTCATTAAGTACTTATTATAATATCTGCTTGTACCTACTTCTTTAAAAAGGAGAGGCAAAGTGAACCAGAGTTATACGAACGCAGGTAATGGTAATATTGAATAAGTGTGCATGATTTTTTCCATAGTTACTATCGTGATATGATGATATATTTTGATTCGATTAAAACATAATGATACTAAACTATAACAAGAGGCCGATGGGGCCAGAGTCGCTCACCTGGACTACTGGAGCACTCTATTTTTTGTCAAAATTGTTGGTGGTTTGTTTAGGAGTAGTCTTTTAAATGGGTTTGTGGACATTTTTGCAAGTCCAATATGGCCGGCAAACATGCTACATTTTGATTGTCCCACTGTGGTCATGTTTTTGACGTAGCTCCATCCCTTGAACAAACTTTAATGGCACTCAGAGCCTAATACTATCTTCCAGATTTCGGCTCAATCCATTCAGTGGTTCTGGAGTTGTTTTGGCAAAAAATAGGTTATTCAAGATGGCTGCCAAGCCAGTTGGCGAATCAAGTTCCCTTGAACAAACTTGGCACAGCTCTTGCCCTAGGTGATATTCATGCATTTTGAATTGATCCCCCAAGCGGGCTCGGAGAGGATTTTTAAAGACATTTCTAAAAATCGGCCAAAATCTCAGATGGCGGCCAGCCAAATTAGCCCATCGGCTTTGTTTGAACAAACATGGACCTCTATGCCTTCAGAATATACTTGAAAGCGGTCCAGTGGTTCTCGAGAAGACATTTTAAATTACCCATTGTTTTAGTTTGGGAGGTTTTGGTAGGAAAAAGATCCAAGATGGCCGCCAGTCCGTTTATCCAACAGTTTAAGAAATGGCAAATATGAAATCTTAATGCCCACAAACAAATATAACACCAATTTCGGCCTCAAAATCATTCAAATAAAAAATCCAATATGGCCGCCAAATATGTTACATTTCGATTGGCCCACGGCGGCCATGTATTCTGACATATCCCCTTCCTTTGAACAAACTTTAATGGCGCTTAGTGTCTAATCATATCTCTCCAATTTCGGCTTGAGCACTTCAATTGGTCTAGAGAAGTTGTTTTCGGTAAAACTAGGCCATTCAAGATGGCCGCCGAACCATTTGGTCAATCAAGTCCTCTTGAAGAAACTTGGCTTATCTCTTGCCCTAGATGAAGCTTCATGAGTTATGAATCGATTCCCCATGTGGTTTCGGAGAAGATTTTTAAAGACTTTTCCTAAAACCGGCCGAAATCGAAAATGGCCACCGGCCAAATTGCCGATCAGGTACATTTGATCAAACTTGGATCCCTATGTCCTAAGAATGCATCCTGCCACATATAATTGAAATTGGCCTCGTAGATCTCGAGAAGAAGACATTTTAAATTTACTATTGCTTTAGTATGGAAGCCTTTGTCGGGAAAATAATCCAAGATGGCCGCCAAACCGTTTATCCGACAGTTTCGAAAATTGAAAATTTGAGCTTAGAATACCCAAAAACATATAAAAAAACAATTTCGGCCTCAAAATCCATCAAATAAAAAATCCAATATGGCCGCTAAACACGCTATATTTTTATTGGCCCACGGCGGGCATGTTTTTTTGACGGATCAACTTACCTTAAACAAACTTTAACAGCCCTTAGTCCCTAATCATATATAGTAAATTTCGGCCAGATTCCTTCTGGGGGCTGGAGAAGAAATCGTTTTCGCTAACAACTAGGTCAACCTAGATGGCCGCCTAACCATTTGACCAATCCAGTTCCCTTGAACAAACTTGGTTCAGCTCCGACCCTAGATCATATTTCACGAGGTTTGCATCAACCCCATAAACGCTTTCTGAGAAGAAGATTTTTAAAGACGTTTCCCAAAATCGGTCAAAATCCAAGATGGCCGCCGGGCAAATTGGCCGTTCGGCTGCATTTGAACGAACTTGGATCCCTATGTCCTCAGGATGCGTCCTGCCAAATATAATTGAAATCGGCCCAGTGGTTCTTGAGAAGAAGTTGTTTAAAAGACGGACGGCGGACGGTCGCCATGGCATAAGTGCACTTGGCCTTTCAGGCCAGGTGAGCTAAAAATCTTAAATTCCTTACAATGGCGTGCGGAATATTTAGAAATTACTGTTATTGGGAGTTCTTTCTGCCATAGACAGCTCTCAGCCAAATAAATTCAACAATGGTAGTGGTTAGACAATGGTGCATGTTCTATTGTGTCACATCGAATTCCGCCTTAAATCCCGCCTAAGATCGGGTTGTGAGAGGGGGGTGGGGGGGGGGGGGGGGTGGGGGTGCCGTCTCCCGTTCATTTAATCGTTAGATTTTTAAAGAAATTTCAAAAATCGTTGTCAGAGTGAAGTTCTGCGTTACATGGCGTATATATATATATATAAACATACTTAATGAGGATGTATGCACAATCTTATATAGACAATGAGAAGGTATCTATTGCATTTAAGGAGTGGTCTTTAAGGATAGTAGTTCTCTGTAATAAAAAGCTGATTGTACACAAGCTCGGCTGTGTGGTTGTTACGTCTTGCCTCCATCATAACGAGAAAGAACTGATTCAGCTGTTCTCTGATTTATAGGTGGTATTATTGCACCACGTTGAATCGGGTTCCTTGGAGAGTATTATAAGCATTATTGGGGTATTTTCTCGTAGTGCGATGGACATTTTGGAAAGTTATTTTCTTTCTTAGTTTCAGCTGAGTGGTTATACAGCTTTCTAAAACACCACACAGATTGTCATTAGCTTCATTTTCTTCTGTTATACATAGAAACAGCAGGTTGTATTTCATGGAGCGCTTCTGTTGGTCTATTATCCTGTCCATGACATTTCTCTGGTTAGCCATCGATACCTGCTTGATAACCACATTCTCCTGTCATAAGTGTATTCTTCTGCAGATAATGAAGGTGCATGGCTTCTGAGGTCGCTGAAATAAAAACATAGACATGAATCAAGCGTAATGGTCATTTCCAGTTTTAACTATGCCACGCCCATCTCTATCTAAGCGCCACCCACACCTCGCTCGTGTTACGATCGATCGATCTATGAAATCCCGGACTATCAATTTCCAGAAAACTATACAGGTAACCTGTTGAACATTTTGAAACTAATTTGACTGGGTCAAATCAGTCAAATTAGTTTCAAAATATTAAGCATCATGTTTCTTAAACAGCAAAAACATACAATTCGTACAACGTGTCAGACTATTAAGAATTACAGACGGGCTTAATCGGATCATTCATGACATCATGATTATTACTTCAGCATACACGTCGCATAGTTGATTATGACGTCATATTATTGAGTAAGGAAATGGATTCCTGAATTAAATTATTCCAAATTATGATCAATGGCATCCATATAGTTAAGAGAACGAACTTTTTCCATTTACACTAGCATCATTGCGACGGGATTCCCCTATATCCAACAAATCCAACAACAAACAGCTGACATGGACAGAGTTACTATTGCAATACAATTCTTTGTTTTAGACGGCTCCTATGATAAAGTAATATCACAATATTTTCTTAGCTCATACATCATTGGAAAGCGCATTCAATTGCCTAAGCAATTAATATATTATTCTTAATATTTTTCTAGGATTTTCACTATGTTATTTGCCCTTAATAAAATACACCATTATACCTAGGTTTAGTATGTATGTATTATACCTTGTTCAAATGGGGTACAGAAAAATTACAATTAGTTGGATATAATTTTACAAAAAATATAAACTAATATATAAATGCATAGAAGATTGGCTTAGTTTGTCATTGATGTATGACTTCAATAATATTATGAACGTAGTTCTTCATGTAAACTGCTTTAAGTACGTTGTATCTGAACCTAATGGTAAAGTAATACTACTCACGCATTGTCATGTACGTTTACCAGCCACAGGTGCTGTGAGCAATGCATTGTGGGAAGGTATTTTCCAAAAACACTCCAATGAGGGAAAGGTATATTGGTGAGGTGAAGGCAATTGCACGTGTTTACTGCGCGGTAGCTCATTCAGTTTTAGAACATGAGTATATTTGTCAGGAAAGTTTGTTAATGTTTAGTCATTTAGAAACATATGTGTGGATTGTGGTATATCGTGAGTTTTTAAACACGGGTGACGTCAGTCAATGGACCGTTCCAATTTATCCATCCATCATATGGCGTCATATGACGTTATAATCAACTAGGTGACGCGTAGCCGACGGTGTAGGATGACGTCATAGTTAATACCTTATGAATGACTCGATTTAGTCCGTTTTAAATGCTTAATCGCCCGAGATGTTGAACACATTGTATGTCTTTGCTATTTAATAAACATGATGTTAAATATTTTGAAACTAAGTCGACTGGGCACGAGCACCCAGTCAAATTAGTTTGAAAATATTCAACAACTTACCTGTATAGTTTTCTGGAAATCTAATCTTTTGAGTGTTGCATAGCGAACCCGCCCAGAATAGCCCTGCACGAATCTAATGCATAGATAGAGCAAATGAAATGTATCCAATCTAAAACAACAGTTATCCTCCTTGCCTATTTTCTTATATATTGGAACATATGGGGAAACATAATTCATAGGTGGTACATTTTGCCATATTAATAGTTATTGATATGATTGACTTTTAACTTGATGGGTATATTTAAAGATACCGCCCATATAAGAACTAACTCAGTCTCTTGTTTCACGAATCAATATTAATCAAGAGCATTCAGTGAGTGCAGACCCTCGCCCGCCCGATCTTGCCACATCATATAGATTTATAGTATTTTTACTGATTCTTCATATCACATTCAAAGTTATGGAATCTTAGACATGCAAGGCGATTCTCTTTATTGTGTTAAAGTTTGAACCAAATCGGACAAGTAATTTCCAAGTTATCCATATATCCAGAATTTGATCCAATCCTGATTCAGGGTTTCTGTATCCTGAGCACTGTAAATGTCTGAAAATACTAGTTTTATGGCAAGTTCCTTTGTTGTCTTCAACTTAGAGCAAATCGGATCGGTTGTTTTTAGGCATGGCCCAGACACACGCACACACGCACGCACGCCCACACACGCACTTACTCACGTACGCAATCACGCACGCACATACACACGCGCACGCATGTACGCCCGCACGCACGCAAGCGCGCATACACAAACACGCCCGCGCGCACGCACTTACTCACGCACGCAAGCACGTACGCACACACGTACGCAACCGCATGCACACACGCACATGCGCGTGTGTGCGTGTACATTCACACACGCACGCACGCACGCACGCACGCAAGCACGCGCGCGCACACGCGCACGCACACGCACACGCACACGCACGCGCACGCGCACGCGCACGCGCACACGCACACGCACACGCACACGCACACGCACACGCACACGCACACGCACACGCACACGCACGCACGCACTCACTCACGCACGCACACATACACGCACATACGCGTAGATGTTTCCTCTGTAAGATATTTAGCCCATCAAATGTATCATGCATATTCAAAATTATTAGCAGAACTGTATAAAGATGCTATTTGCGAACTGTATTCATATTTATTCTTTGACTTGAAACAGGACACTTCCGATCAAATTAGATTACAAAGTACTAATCATTCTTCAAAAGTGTGTTATGGATATATTCCAAAGAAGTAAGATTATGTCTCCAAAAAGTGCGTGAAAATTGGCGAATGCTTAAATGCTCACGGTATCTAAATCTCTATCAAGTTGTTTCATTTTTACTTTTTCTAAAGGGTTAATATTTTGCCCACTATGAAATCATGCATATGATTTATGAACTTATCGCTTTCCCTGTGAGTCTGTCACTTGCGCTCAGACTTCCAAAGACTGCATGGGTTGTATCTCTTCTTACTTCTGGGATTAACACAGAATGTTTTCTGTACTAAAGAGGATCATTTACTAAAACACCACTCTAGAGTTCAGAGTGGCTCCTTGGGTATTACTGCGACAGTTTGAAGTCTTGCCATTAATTAGCATGATGAGGGGGGAATAATCAATATCACCCAGACTGCGAATGTGTGTTTATAAAGCAGACTGACTGCGAAAGTGCATCTATAAATCACCCAGACTGCGAACGTGTGCTTATAAAGCAGGCTGACGGCGAAAGTGCATCTATAAATCACCCAGACTGCGAGTGTGTGCCTATAAAGCAGGCAGATGGTGAAAGTGTATCTATAAATCACCCAGACTGCGAATGCCTGCCTATAAAGCAGGCAGATGACGAAAGTGCATCTATAAATCACCCATATTACGAATGTGTGCCTATAAAGCAGGCAGATGACGAAAGTGCATCTATGAATCACCCAGACAGCGAACGTGTGCCTATAAAGCAGGCAGATGACGAAAGTGTATCTATAAATCACCCAGATTACGAATGTGTGCCTATAAAGCAGGCAGATGACGAAAGTGGATCTATAAATCAACCAGACTGCGAGCGTGTACCTATAAAGCAGGCAGATGATGAAAGTGTATCTATAAATCACCCAGACTGTAAACGTGTGCCTATAAAGCAGGCAGATGACGACAGTGTATCTATAAATGACCCAGACTGCGAATGTGTGCCTATAAAGCAGGCAGATGACTAAAGTGCATCGGTTTTGACTGCCACAATAAACAATATTGGTAATAGCTGGCTATAATAATGTGTGTCTGTCGCTTCAACCAATCAAATTGCATACCTGCCATTCTAGGCATTAATCAATAATTGTGCGTCTATTGGTTCTGCCATTCATACCACATGTCTATCACATTTAGCGGGTCTATGCTTGCGTATACTTGTTTGACAGCAGATGCACATATAAAAGCAGGATTCTGTTCATTCTGACAAATAACGAGCTACGGTGAAGGTCTCGCTGTACGAGTCCTAATGAGTGTCTTAGTTAAAGATTCTAAAGCCTATGTGCTTTATTTATATTAGTAGTCGTAGTGTGTGAATGGGATAGTTCTGATATAGCGCTACATTTATCCGATTCACAGGACGAGATAATGAAAAGTGGTATTTTTGCCTTTTTCTATTATCTTGTAGATATATGTAGTTATGGGCGAGATCCCGTATTTTAAATGACCTTTAGATGATTTTTGCTGTTTTGTTGTTTTTCGAACTGTGGGTGCGATAGACATGCCTTTCTAATTGGCTTAGAGAAGTCACGTGGTTGCGAGTGGGTGGGCCTAATTGCCAATATGTGGAGGTGTCAAAAGAGGTGTGTTCTGGTGGACGTAGTCTATACAAGGATGCCCACTAGACCTCTTGTGACCACTCCATATATGGGTAATTAGGCCCCCACATTCGCAACCACATCACTTCCCTAAGGCAATCTAAAAGCGCATCTATCTCATGCCTATAACACTCATAGTTTCGACAAGGATGACTTTGTCAGAAAAGGCAAACATTTGACAGTTTGACATACACTCTTAATCTCGTGTAATAGCGGACAACCACTGAAAATGCTGCTAATTTTCTTACCATCCAGCTGTAATCAAAACATATTTTTTCGCTCGATGATACGTGATGCCTGACATAATGCATAATGTACATGTACACGTTAGTCAGAGAAAATGTTTATCATATGACTGAGAGAGCCATTCTCATGCCATTGAAATACAAAAAACGATTTCCGAGAAATAGGATGCCGACTTCACCAAATAATTGATTATTGTGTTTTAGCATAGTACTATTGTATAGTATAGCATAGTGTTAGTATTATTAGTGGGGTATCCATGTTAGTCTGTTAATAATGAATATCGGTATCATTATAAACTTCCATACTGGTATGCCTTTAATATCGGTATTATTGCGATGGGAAAAATAGAGTGAGGCTTGGGTAGTATGACAACTTATTCAACGTATATCAGCAATGCTGAAATATCCACTGAATTTTACAAATTTCCAGAATAAAATGAAATTACACGAATCCCGATATTAAACGCTAAATTAGAACTGCCCTCGGTTAAATCATATCACAAAACGTACTAAATCCCACCCCCAAATGGGCCATACACATGATTCGAACTTGTCACGCAATTACAACTATTTCCAGGACAGCCGCAGAGATCACCATTTTAATAGCACCGGTGTGGAGATCGCGAGATAAGCAGAGACCATCCCGTCCCAAATAAACTCGCCCAATGAGACTTTTCGAACAGCTAAACCTGTTGATATTTGACTGACAATATCAATATTATGAGTCAGAAACGTCGGATACGGGTGTAAACCTATGTTTTAATAGTTTCCTGGTTACTTGTATTGATATATAGACCCGAAAAATAAATACACTTTCCACGAAACCTTGTGCTTCGTAGGACGAATTTGGAATGGGACAAACCGAACAGGAATCATGGAAATCTCTGTGCAGGGCTACCGCATAGCCATTATAACACTTACTAAATATACCACACTATGCTGAGAATACACAGGCCTACGCTCGATCCCGTTAGAGTAGATTGTAACAATCGATATCTAGCAACATGCCAACATAAGAATGGAATAGAGCACGCTGGGACTGAGAGGTTTTTCTCATATTGTATGTTCCTCTTTACTCGGACCCTTGGTAAATCACTACAGAGTTGTACCAGACTAGTAATTGAGAAAAAATATTATGACGCGAAATATTCGTTTGCCATTATAATTTTCCTGCAAATTGTTTGCGAGATGTGCATTCTTATAAGTAGCCAACTTCCGTATCAGTAATCGTTAATTTATCACTTTCTCTAACCTCCAAACGACAATTTCACAGATCCGTATAAATAAGAAAATGTTAAGTGTGGTTGCTCTATACAGGTAAAATATCATTTTCCCATATGAGGAGCAGTCGTTGATATACAGTTGAACTTTACTAATGGAAAACATATTATTTGTCCAAACAGAATGTTATACCGGTTTTATGTTATATTTTGATATTTCGGTATCAGCAAAATCATATTGATATAACTAATGGTATAGCTATGATACTGGTATTCGATATAAGATCTGTGTATCATGAAGCCCTAATTGGCTGAAATATTACAAACAAATTAAATAATTATATATGCGCCCGTTGGCGTATACGTTTACAGTCAAGGCCATGCCGACAATATGTACACACAGGGACATGGTTCATTCACATCTGCGCTACACCTACTACAGCGAATTGTTCTGAGAAGCTTGGCTACTGCTGCTCTCATATTAGTTGTAACTCGGTGCAATTGACTCTCTGCCAACATCATACTGCATTTCTGCCATACAATGGACTCTCTGCCAACATCATACTGCATTTCTGCCATACAATGGCCTCTCTGCCAACATCATACTACATTTCCGTCATACAATGGACTCTCTGCCAACACCATACTGCATTTCCGTCTTACAATGGACTCTCTGCCAACATTATACTGCATTTCATCCAAACAATGGCCTCTCTGCCAACATCATACTGCAATTTGGCCGATACAATGGACTCTCTGCCAACACCATACTGCATTTCCGTCATACAATGGACTCTCTCCCAACATCATACTGCATTTCATCCATACAATGGCCTCTCTGCCAACATCATACTGCATTTCATCCATACAATGGACTCTCTACCAACATCATACTGCATTTCTGCCATACAATGGACTCTCTGCCAACACCATACTGCATTTCCGCCATACAATGGACTCTCTGCCAACATCATAGTGCATTTCAGTCATACAATGGACTCTCTGCCAACTTCATACTGCATTTCATCTATGCAATGGACTCTCTGCCACAATCATACTGCCTTTCATCCATACAATGGACTCTCTGCCAACACCATACTGCATTTCTGCTATTGAATGGATTCTCTGCCAACACCATACTGCATTTCATCCATACAATGGACTCTCTGCCAACATCATACTGCATTTCATCCATACAATGGACCCTCTGCCAACACCATACTGTAATTCCGCCATACAATGGACTATCTTCCAACACCATACCGCATTTCATCCATACATAGAGACAAGTATGTCATACCCTGTGCCAGTCAACTGACCTCTTCCACCACCATACTGCATGTCCCAATGAACTCTCCGCCAACATCATACTGCATTTCACCCCCACAATGGACTCTCTGCCAATATCATACTGCATTTCTGCCATACAATGGACTCTCTGCCAACATCATACTGCATTTCCGCCATACAATGGACTCTCTGCCATCATCATACTGCATTTCATCCATACAATGGACTCGCTACCAACACCATACTGCATTTCTGCTATAGATTGGGCTCTCTGCCAACACCATACTGCATTTCCTCCATACAATGGCCTCTCTGCCAACATCATACTGCATTTCTGCATACAATGGACTCTCTGCTAACATCATACTGCATTTCCACCATACAATGGACTCTCTGCCAACATCATACTGCATTTCATCCATACAATGGACTCTCTGCCAACACCATACTGCATTTCCGACATACCATGGACTAGCTTCCAACACCATACTGCATTTCATCCATACATAGAGACAAGTGTGTCATACCCTGTGTCAGTTAACTGACATCTTCCAACACCGTACTGCATGCCCGCCATACAATGAACTCTCTGCCAACACCATACTGCATTTCTGCCATACAATATACTCTCTGCCAACACCATACTGCATTTCTGCCATACAATAGACTCTCTGACAACACCATACTGCATTTCTGCCATAGAATAGACTCTCTGCCAACACCATACTGCATTTCTGGCATACAATGGACTCTCTGCCAACATCATACTGCATTTCATCCATACAATGGACCCTCTGCCAACACCATACTGTAATTCCGCCATACAATGGACTATCTTCCAACACCATACCGCATTTCATCCATACATAGAGACAAGTATGTCATACCCTGTGCCAGTCAACTGACCTCTTCCACCACCATACTGCATGTCCCAATGAACTCTCCGCCAACATCATACTGCATTTCACCCCCACAATGGACTCTCTGCCAATATCATACTGCATTTCTGCCATACAATGGACTCTCTGCCAACATCATACTGCATTTCCGCCATACAATGGACTCTCTGCCATCATCATACTGCATTTCATCCATACAATGGACTCGCTACCAACACCATACTGCATTTCTGCTATAGATTGGGCTCTCTGCCAACACCATACTGCATTTCCTCCATACAATGGCCTCTCTGCCAACATCATACTGCATTTCTGCATACAATGGACTCTCTGCTAACATCATACTGCATTTCCACCATACAATGGACTCTCTGCCAACATCATACTGCATTTCATCCATACAATGGACTCTCTGCCAGCATCATACTGCATTTCATCCATACAATGGACTCTCTGCCAACACCATACTGCATTTCCGCCATACCATGGACTAGCTTCCAACACCATACTGCATTTCATCCATACATAGAGACAAGTGTGTCATACCCTGTGTCAGTTAACTGACATCTTCCAACACCGTACTGCATGCCCGCCATACAATGAACTATCTGCCAACACCATACTGCATTTCTGCCATACAATATACTCTCTGCCAACACCATACTGCATTTCTGCCATACAATATACTCTCTGACAACACCATACTGCATTTCTGCCATAGAATAGACTCTCTGCAAACACCATACTGCATTTCTGGCATACAATGGACTCTCTGCCACCATCATACTGCATTTCCGCCATACATTGGACTCTCCGCCAAGACCATACTGCATTTCCGCCATACAATGGACTCTCTGCCAACATCATACTGCATTTCATCCATACAATGGACTCTCTACCAACACCATACTGCATTTCTGCCATACAATGGACTCTCTGCCAACATCATACTGCATTTCATCCATACAATGTACTCTCTGCCAACACCATACTGCATTTCCTCCATACAATGGCCTCTCTGCCAACATCATACTGTATTTCTGCATACAATGGACTCTCTGCCAACACCATACTGCATGTCCCCCATACACTGAACTCTCTGCCAACACCATACTGCATTTCTGCCATACAATAGACTCTCTCCCAACACCATACTGCATTTCTGACATACAATTGACTCTCTGCCACTATCATACTGCATTTCCGCCATACACTGAACTCTCTCCCAACACCATACTGCATTTCATCCATACAATGGACTCTCTGCCCACATCATACTGCATTTCTGCCATACAATGGACTCTCTGCCGACACCATACTGCATTTCCTCCATACAATGGCCTCTCTGCCAACACCATACTGCATTTCTGCCATAAAATGGACACGCTGCCAACACCATTCTGCATGTCTGCCATACAATGGACTTACTGCCAACACCATATTCCATTTCTGCCATACAATATACTCTCTTCCAACATTATACTGCATTCCATCCATACAATGAACACTCTGCCAACACCATAGTGCATTTTTGCCATACAATGGATTTCTGCCAACACCATACTACATTTCTGCCATACAATCGACTCTCTGCCAACATCATACTGCATTTCTGCCATACAATGGACTCTCTGCCGACACCATACTGCATTTTTTCCATACAATGGACTCTCTGTCAACACCATACTGCATTTCCTCCATACAATGGACTCTCTGCCAACACCATACCGCATTTCATCCATACATAGAGGCAAGTATGTCATACCCTGTGCCAGTTAACTGTTCCATACTGACACCTTCCTTTAATCCAACTAGGGATGTATATATGCACGTTGGGATTGAATTATGCACAACTTCTATTGCCAAACAAATCGCTAAATAGAACATATGTGCAAAGATGCTAACCCCACATGTACATCCTTCCAGACCTATTGATTCTTTCAAGGCGTATGTACTTTTTCACTATAAACGGATGATTGCATCCACACATGTTTCTTAGTATGATGTAGGCGTAGGACCAAGGCATCAGTATAATCTTTAAGTATTGTTGTATGAAGTTCTGCTAATTTCAAGACTATTTTCACAAAGAGACCATCAGCATCAGCTTATGCATAACCTATAATATGACCCTTACTCCGCAAATAATTTCCAAACATGTCCACAATTATTTTTGCTGTTGTGAAAGAATGTTGCTTTGCTGGTAAGAGGCAGAGGGGCCCCTCAAATGCAACTGTCACTGAAGATTGCTTTACTCCCCCTGTGTGTTCCACATCTTTAGTGCTGGAATTGTCAATAACCATCGAAGACAACTGTAACTATTCTGTAATGCCGGTCCATATAATTTTAATTATGTTGAAGAAAATCTACACATGTGCCTGTCTTCGGTCAAGGCAGTATCAGAATCAACGTACTACCAGCAAAAAGATAGTATCGTCTCTGTTACGTGGATTACTGTTTCATGTAGCGTCCAGATATTTTGCTAGAGACGACTTGTCGACTTTTCTAATGGAATGTGCTGCTAAATCAAATAACATCTGTTCGTCCGTCCATCCATCCATCAATTCTGTTATGTGAGTTACCAGTATGATTACTGACTGCAAGACAACATTTACATTCGGCGCCACCACCATGGGTCGATGTGGGGCAGGGTGTGTGCGTTTGTGTGTGTGTGCGCGTGCGTGCGTGTGTGTGTGCGTGTGGTGGGGGGGGGGGTTGGGCTGTGGGTTGGGGTGGCGTAGATGGGGGTGGTAGTGTGTGTGCGTGCGTGTTTGTATGGGGGTGGGGTGGGTGGGTGGGGGTGGGTGGGGGTGGGTGGGGGTGTATGGGTGGCGGGTGTATAGGTGAAGAAAGTAAAAGTGTGCGGAATTCAACGAAATTTTGTACGTTAGTTACTCATATGCTTGCGGGCAGAGAGCCTATGTTTCGACTAAGCTCCGCCCCTAGATTGTCTGTCCGTCCGTCCGTCTGTCTGTCAGAGGAATGATTTGCCAATGTTGCAACTAGCGATAAGAAATGTAATTTAATCATAATACAGGTACTTGTTATTATTCCGAAAGACAGAGTTCCATTTACTGCAGTGTTTTTAATGAGAAAGTGTTACACAATATAATTAGAGATTCATGTACTTCAACATAGCATATAATTTGCGTGAGTCTATACTAGATACTTTCTGAGTACAGCACTGTCCTGGCTGCCCTGAAGCATATATTGTATACGAAAATGCCATTTGACCAAACTTAAATGCATGTTCAGAGACGATTTACATGGCAGAAAACAATTCACCTATCCATCATCTGACCTCGTATGAAGTCATAATCAGCTCACGCCTGTATGATGACGTCACAATCATTGCGTCACAAATGGTTCCATATAGACAGTCATCAAATCTCGAACATTCCGACACGTTTTATGAATTGTATGTCTTTGCAATTCTTTGCTATTTAATAAACATGTTGTTGAATAAATTGAAACTAATTTGACTGGGCGCTGTTGCTGCCTTAGGCAGCTACAGCACCGAGTCAAATTAGTTTCAAAATATTTAAGAGTTTACCTGTGTAGCGTTTTTGTAAATTTATAGTCAGTGTGTTCCGAGATAGATCGATCCCAACACGAGCGAGGTGTGGGTGGAGCTTAGGTAAAGATGAGCGGGCATAGCTAAAACCGAAAATGTTAATTAGCTTTCTGAGTATGCTTTTTGACAAGCTTTATTTTGCTATGCAGCACACTGTACTTTGGCATGACATAGCAGTGATTGTGATTGTCGTATTTTGCTGATTTACGCACTGGAGTCTACATTCACTAGTATATATCTTGACCAATTGAAGAGGAAATCAGGTTTAAATGATTTGTCTGACAATGCATTTCAATAAGCTTTAATTGGATATGTGATATGCCAGTGTTTTATGGGTAATTTAAAAAGGTATTTTGGCAATTTAAAACGTTATAGCAGAAACGGCGATTTAATATAAAAATGGCATCTATTGACCTCTAAGAGATTGTGCCTGATGATATAATTGTAGATATTTAATATATTGTCTAGTGATAGATCGTCATAATACTACGCCAACATAATTTGAGTGAGAAATTTATTTTAGGTTATGGTATTTTTTGGTTAATTCTACTATACTATGAAGTCGTTGAAAATTGAATTACTTACTATTAAAGTGTGGGTCTCGTTTTATAAGTTATCATATACGATGGGCTGGTCCACCATTGTGTTCGCATAGAGAGAATTGCTTTCGCAGGGAGATTTTTGGGAGATAGCTGGTTGCAGTCTTCCATACGCATGCCCTGGAATATAATAAGAAGTACAAACCAAAGTACTAACTCAAAAATAGAGGAATCCAGTTTATCACATGTAGGCTGGCGTCACAATCAGGTACGTCACAATTTACGTGATTTAGTCCAACATAAACGTTTAATAGTAGGTCAAGTTGTCTGAATTGTATATCTTTACTATTTAATAAACAGTTTGCTGAATATTTTGAAACGACTTTGGCAATGGCAGTTAACAGCATCCAGTCAACTTAGTTTAACAATATTTTTAATCTTGCCTGTAAAACTTTCTAGAAATTTACATACTGGGAAAAAGCGTGGGTGGAGCTTAGCTAGAGATAGGCTGGTATAGCTAAAACTGGTTTCCTCCATTAAAAATATTAAGACATCGCCATCCATTAAGTAACAACAGAGGGATTGATTTCCAGATAAGCTGCGCACACTGTACGCATGTTTGGATCAATGGTAACAATTTGACAACTGAATTACCAGAAGCCCTAACACAATACAGATTTACAGGTTTGTTGTCGAATATTGTGAAACTATTGCTAATGCTTATGGACGCAACAGGTCGAAGTCAAATTAGTTTCGAAATTCTAAATAGAATCTTTAAGTTTACAAAGCCATGCAGTTCAGGTGCTTAATGTCGAACATGTGCCACATTGATCGTGACACCAGCTAGCATATTACTGTTTTGCTTATGATGTCACATACTTGAGTGACAAATCAATAATTAGATTAACATTAGAGAGCCTTAAATGATTACCGTAAGATGATTCTTGCCATTTTCTGTATAAAATGCTATTCTTGTGCAAATAAATCAGGTTAATAAAACTAGCGGCTTACTTAATGCAGCTTAGTTAATGCTTGACCCCTGCTCATACTGATCAGTGTATTAATTTTATATTCATGTGATAACAAACCTGTATCAGCCAGAGATCGGCTATTCTTAAATTGAACGCCACAATCACCAAGTGGCATTGCTTCGTATTCATAAGCCTCAGTATTGCTCTGTACTGCGGGACGATCTTTATGTGAAGCTGGATGCGTAAGAACTTGAATGAGATATCCATCCACAGATGCATGTACACTGAATATATATATATATATATATATATATATATATATATATATATATATATATATATATACATATATATATATATATATATATATATATATATATATGACCCAATGTCTTATTATCCTTATAGTATTGCTATACAGGCACTATATAAATACAAATTACCCACTTATTTACTTATTTACTTCCATGGGCTATTGGATATCTATGTAAGCTAGGATAACATAACTTGATTGAACTTGAACCACTGCTGCAGCTATTGCTGCTGCTATTACTACTGCTGTTACTACTGCTGGTACTGCTGCTGTTACTACTGCCGTTACTGCTGTTGTTGCTTATGTTACTATGGCCACTACCACTGATAAGCAAAGAGGACTTTTGGATTAAAGAACTCGAAACACAATGGGCAAGGGGCATACACTCGGACTCAGGCGAATCTGATCAAAATGTCAAAATTCCATTCATTCTGACCCATAATCGGAAAAACGTTGACATTTCCAAAATCTTGAAAGAAGAGTATGAAAACATACCAGGGAAACTGAAACAACACTTCAATAGGCGTCCAGTAATTGCGTTTAAGATTTAAGTTTATGTGACATCTTGGCAAAAGCAAAACTTAAATAGCTATCCAGAATATCCGTCTTAATTATTCAACATTAACCCTTTCATGACGATGTCAGCCACAGGTGGCCCATGTAGTGATCTTGGGGAATGTCCATTTGCCGGCCGGGATTGGGGTAATTTTGAAAATTCACAACTTTAATGACAGGTTCTGGAACCGAGACACTCATTCATGTGGCACATTCTCGGGAATGACATTGTCTGTGTCTGCAAATATACATTAAATAAATAAACACATATTTTGATTTTATTGACGAAATTAATCCATTAAAGGGTTAACATTAATGCCATATGGCTGTCCTCGAACAAAATTGCAAATCTCAGGCAGTAAGAAATTTTGATCGAATGGTACTGAATAGGAGTTGGAGTCGTCGAGGAGTTACAGACATAGGTTCACCCATGCCATTTCTGACAATCTTTACAATGATTTTCTCTGGCTGATAGGAGTCCATGCATTTCTTGACAATGGTCATAGGCGTGGCACAATTTTGCCCCTAGATAGCAGGCTATCTGGGTGTGTGAATGTGGTTCTACATTTCTACGGCTTAGATTGGAGGATATTGAGGAGCCAAGGACCAGTATTTTTTCGTAAAGACAGGGAGTCGACATTCATTTTTTGTGATCTGCCTCATACCGAAATTTCCGGAAAGAATTGTCTTCTAAGGGTGTAGTTTTCTTGGTTTTATTTTAAAGATTGATGCTGTTTCTAGACGGTGTAGGGGTGAACTTTGGTTGAGGTAGTTTGGCCTCTTTGGCATTGGGTTTCTGAGGTCCTTTTGTGTCAGAGCTGTCGATCCGGTCCTTAGACCAGATCTTCTGTCAACCTTTTCACGCTGTGGAAGGGGAGGTAATTTCTCTGAAGACAGTGGAGGCGGGGTCTCTGGTAATGGTATCTTACTTGGATCCACAGGAGTTGATTTGGCCCTTTGACAAAATTTCTTGTTAGTATCCGCTCTCCGTGGAAGGGGAGGGAATTCCTATGGAGACAAGGGGGGTGGTGGGGACTCTGGCAGAGAAATCTGAAGTGGGTCCACAGGAGAGTTAAATACGGATTCAAAGTTCTTTCCATCACTCGAATTTATATCAAAACGGATGATTTGTGATTTGACAATACCTTTAACGGTATGAGACGGATGGAAAAATTTCTTGTGAAGTAGTAGATGCGAATCAGTGGCCTTAAAATACACTTTATATTCAAGGTGTCCAGTTGTGTTATACTTTACACCTTTGTATAGAGTCACATATAAAAAGGCTACGGATATTCGTGTCATGATTGTTCAAAATGGCAAAAAAATTCACTAAATTCTTCCATTGTATGATGCCAAATAAGGAAAATATCAGCGAGGTACCTGCGGGTAAAAGAACGGCTGTTTCTGATATTTGCTAAGCGCATCCACCTCCCACCCTGCTACATAGATGTTGGTAAAACTTGGACTGAAACGCTTACCCATTGCGCAGTACTACTACTACTACTACTACTACTACTACTACTACTACTACTACTACTACTACTACTACTACTACTACTACTACTACTACTGCTACTACTACTACTACTACTACTACTACTACTACCTACTACTACTACTGTGTTGGTGATCGATCGATAGCTAGCTAGCTAGATAGATATATGGATGGATGGATGGATGGATGGATGGATGGATGGATGAATGAATGGATGGATGGCGGGAGGGAGGAAGGGAGGGAGGGAGGAATGGAGGGATGGATGGATGGGTGGGTGGGTGAATGGGTGGGTGGTTAGGTAGGTAGTAATATGTTAAGGCGCTGGCTCAGAATTTTCAAAAAATTGAAAATAATTTTTATTTATTTTATTGCCTGAGATTAGTTATTTTTGTTTTATAGAGGCGATATGGCCTTACAAATATTGGACAACTTTAAGATGATGATGTTTGTCCAGTTAATTTGGATTTTACCAATATGTCACGTAGATTCGGATTTTTCCTAAATGCTATTACTGGGCGCAAATTGAGAGGCTGTCTTAAATTATTCTGTAATTTATGATATTCATCTTTCAAAATTTCGGAAATTTCTACATTTTTTCGATTATATGTCAGAGTGAATGGAATTATTTCACGCTGATCAGCAAGACCGGGATCCACATTTATGCCCCTCGGCCATTCTGTTTCTAATTGCTTAATCCAAAATGATTCTCTAAGTTTCCTTTGTTTATCGGTTTCGTCAGTGGTATTAGAGAGAGGTGGTTGTTCAATGGGTATAATTTCGAAGTCCCGAGCGACTGAATGGCCAGGAAGGTTAACGTGTTCAGCGACATGCGTGTCTTTTTCATGTCTAATATCGCAAAGGTGTCTAGTAGCTCGCCATCTTAAAGGGCATTTGGTTTCACCGACATATTGCTTTTGGCACAATTTACAAGATATTACATAAATTACGTTTTCGGAATCGCAATCTAAATAAGACTGAATTTGAAATTTGTTTTTGTTCTGAAAGCTCATAATTGTTTTTTTGAATTGGAAGAAGTAGGTCTAAGTTATACCTTTTCTTTCCACTTTTTCGAGATTCTCATACGCCTGTACTTGACCGACTGTGACGAATCTTGATAGGCCTGTGATCTGCAGCATTATCAGGGATAGATTCCAAATCCTGTAAAGTTTCAGACTTAATTTCGCGTAAGAATCTAGACGAATGGCCTCTTGGCTTGAGGGCCTTGAATAAGAGGGAGCATGCGCATTCAAAGTTCTTTCTATCACTCGAATTTCTATGAAAACAGATGCTTTGTGATCTTACAATTCCTTTAAAGGTATGAGGCGGATGAGAAGATTTCTTATGAAGTAGTTGATGAGAATATGTGGGCTTAAAATACACTTTATAATCAACGTGTCCAGTTGTGTCATACGTTACACCTTTGTTGGCCAACGTTGACTTTCAGCTTGATATCTGTCATCGAACTGACATCGAAATATGGTGTGCACACTACACCCACAACTTTATGCTGACGTGGCTTCAACTGTTCTAGAATATTCTTTTCAAGTAAAACCAACGATTCCAGATTAGACTTTAGGCTGATGTGGCTTCAACTGTTCTAGAACATTCCGATCAAGTAAAACCAATAATTCCCGATAAGACTTTAGGCCTATGTGGCTTCAAATGTTCTAGAACATTCCGATCAAGTAATATCAACGATGCCAGATAAGACTTTAGGCTGATGTGGCTTCAACTGTTCTAGAACATTCCGATCAAGTAATATCAACGATTCCAGATATGACTCTAGGCTGATATGGCTTCAACTGTTCTAGAACATTCCGATCAAGTAAAACCAATGATTCCCGATAAGACGTTAAGCTGATGTGGCTTCAAATGTTCTAGAACATTCTGATCCAGTAATATAACGATTCCAGATACGACTTTAGGCTGATGTGGCTTCAACTGTACTAGAACATTCCGATAACGTAATATCAACCATTCCACATAAGACTTTAGGCTGATGTGGCTTCAACTGTTCTAGAACATTCCGATCAAGTAATATCAACGATTTCAGATAAGACTTTAGGCTGATGTGGCTTCAAATGTTCTAGAACATTCCGATCAAGTAATATCAACGATTCCAGATAAGACTTTAGGCTGATGTGGCTTCAACTGTTCTAAAACATTCCGATCAAGTAATATCAACAGAAGACGGATGAGTAACCAAACAGGACTCACAGGTCACCAAACGATTCCCGGTGGAACCATCGAACTTGCATACAATTAATCTTTGACCTTTCCCAGGCACGTAGATTTATGCTAGCGTGTTGGCAGTTTATTGGATAAAGGAACCGTGTGAGTAGGAAATGCCATGACGTAGAAACTTCTAGAACAGACAACGTTCGATGTTTGAATGCGCACATGAAGCTGACGTAATGTAGAAACTTGTAGAACATCGTCTAGTAAACAAGATTGCACGAGGCGGTCTGAAGTGTAGCTGGGGTGAGGTGTGGGTGGGTGGGGTGCTGGTGGGGGTGGTGGAGGGATATATAAGCGACTATCTAGCTGGACTCTCGTTTTCTTCCCGGCCTTGAACATAGGCGTTTAATGTAACAATGTAGCAATGCACACGATGCCACCATCATCATCAGATACAGAGGGTGTGTGTGCCAGCGTGGTCATTAAAGTTAGTGTTTTGAATGGGAGAATAGAAATAGTAACGTCTCCGTACATTTTGTATATACAGTTTTATCTGCTGCCGATTTTTATTTTGAAATTCATTGCTATAGCATAAGCGTAATCAAATATTAGTGTTAATCGATAAGTTCCGGTATTTATGAGTATCCGTCGCCCAGGAAGAACACCACTTCCCAAACCTAGAATGAGATAGGATAGAAACTAGCCAGGAGGCATTATAAATATCCTTCGTCATCATCAAGAAGAAGATGAGTCGGCTACCTCATTGGTCATTATTAGAGGTGAACACAGCTGCAGCTGCACTCAAGCTCACCCCTGGTAACACTCAAACACTCAAACATCATTGAGGAGTCAAAAATCTTCAGTGTATATTTTGGAATCAATTTTGCTGAAAGGTTTTTCTTCAGACGTAGTCCTGTCATCCCATGAATTTTTGAAGCGATCTGCTAAACAGAAATGGAGAAATCAATTTTCAAGCTGTCCACCAGTGGCTAGGGGGCAATGTTGGATTTTTGGTTATCGTCGACTTCAATAGTTTCTTTTGCCAGAATTAGTCCAACCAACCTATCAAGGTTAAAAGCAATCCAACAAATTGTAATGGAATTATTATCCGTAAACCAATCTTCAAGATTCAACCCATGGTTGGCAGCCATCTTCGATTTTGGATTATCGTCGATTTAGAAGAGTGTCTTCTTCAGACATAGTCCAACCACCATATACCCGTGACTAGCAGCCATCTTGGAGTGTAGATCATTGCCAATTTCGAAAGATTTCCTCTACAGCCCTAGTCTAACCACCCTATGAATTTTCAAAGTGATCCGATAAACGGTAACAAAGTTATCATTTAGAAACCACTCTGTCGCCTGTCCGGATGGCGCCATCACATAATATCCTGCCAAATATTGGTGTCATTGACATTAGTGACAAATGGGAAAGTTACCATTGATCAATGGGGCAGCCATCCCTGCCATTATAGACCCAGCAGATTACATTTACCAACGGGGCAATGGTCACAGTAAAAACTTGGATGAGGATATGCCCGAATATTGGTGTCTGATTGACGTTACTGAACATTGGGAAAGGTGCGATTGATCAATGAGCCAGGCATCCCTGATATTAATGACCCAGCAGATGACATTTGCCAACGGGACAATGGCACAGTAAACAAATTGAATAAGGACATGCAAGAATATTGCTACCTGATTGACATTATGGACCAATGGGAAATGTACAATCTATCAATGGGGCAGCCATCTCTGACATTATTGACCCAGCAAATTACAATTACCAACGGGTAAATGGTCACAGTAAAAATGTGGATGAAGAAATGACGGAATACTGGTGTCATTTACGTTATCTACCAACATGAAAAGTACCATTGATCAATGGGGCAGCCATCACAGACACTATTAATCAATAGTTCAATTGCCACAAGACTGACATTTACCAAAGGGGCAATGGTGAGGTCACAGTAACAAATTTGGATGTGGAAATGCAGGAATATTGGCTTGATTGACCAACATGAAGAGTACCCTTTAATTAATGGGGCAACCATCCCTGACAATATTACCATTTGATTGAAGTGTACTAAAGGAACATTTCTGCCAACTCTTGTTTTAGTCCATTAACAATTTACAAAACACGACACAGATTATTTTCCCCATAGGGGTCAATAATTAAAATGCTTCAAATAGCCAGAGTTATGGCCCTTATTTCAAGTCGTGGCTGATTCATATTCATAGGGTGAATAGCTATTGCCTGAAGCAATATATCTCCTAAATTTGATTTTAATCCATCAGCAATTGACGAAACAAATGGATTTACACCATAGGGTTCAATAGTTTAAGACTTAATCAACAGAGTTATAGCCCTTGTGTAAAGATACATACTTTTTATATCCATAGTTCAAATAGATATTTGACTGAAGGAACATATCTGCTAAATTTGATTTTAATCTATGAACAATTGGCGAAAACTTGTATTTTCCCTTTATGGCTCAATACTTAAAACACCTCAATGAACCTGAGTTATGGCCCTTGTTTAAGGACGTGGCCACTTCATGTTCAGAACTCCTATAGATGTTGCCTAAAGGAGCATATCTGCTAAGTTTAGTTGTAATCAATCAATATATGACGAAACGTGCAGCAAACGGTCATAACTCTGCTATTTGTGGGCAGGGCCATTTCATCTTCATACCCACATTAGATATTGCCTATAGGAATATATTTGCCAAACTTGGTTTTAATCCGTTAATAAATGGCGAAATGTGCCACAAATGGATTTTCCCCATAGGCTTCAATACTTTCAAAATATAGCAAGGGCCATAACTCTGCTGTATGTGTGCGTGACCTCTTCATCTTGATAGTCCAAATAGATATTGCCAAAAGGAACATCTGCCAAATTTTGTTTTAATCCATCTACACATGCAGAAACGCGCCACAATTGTAGACAGACAGACAGACAGACAGACAGACAGACAGACAGACAGACAGACAGACAGACAGACAGACAGACAGACAGACAGACAGACAGACAGACAGACAGACAGACAGACAGACAGACAGACAGACAGACAGACAGACAGACAGACAGACAGACAGACAGACAGACAGACAGACAGACAGACAGACAGACAGACAGACAGACAGACAGACAGACAGACAGACAGACAGACAGACAGACAGACAGACAGACAGACAGACAGACAGACAGACAGACAGACAGACAGACAGACAGACAGACAGACAGACAGACAGACAGACAGACAGACAGACAGACAGACAGACAGACAGACAGACAGACAGACAGACAGACAGACAGACAGACAGACAGACAGACAGACAGACAGACAGACAGACAGACAGACAGACAGACAGACAGACAGACAGACAGACAGACAGACAGACAGACAGACAGACAGACAGACAGACAGACAGACAGACAGACAGACAGACAGGCAGACAGGCAGGCAGGCAGGCAGGCAGGCAGGCAGGCAGGCAGGCAGGCAGGCAGGCAGGCAGGCAGGCATGCAGGCAGGCAGGCAGGCAGGCAGGCAGGCAGGCAGGCAGGCAGGCAGGCAGGCAGGCAGGCAGGCAGGCAGGCAGGCAGGCAGGCAGGCAGGCAGGCAGATTTAGACGTCCATCCTGACATCCAGGTTGAGTGCTATCCTGGTGCCGCATTATCGCATTTCAGAACAATGGCTATGTGACACCAGGATGGCCCTAGCCCGGAGAAGATCATCCTGAATATTGGCATCAACTCCAAAAATGAGCATCCAACCAAAGCCTCAAGCCATTTACGGTTCATGGCTCGTGAATTTAAGAATAGCTTCCCTAATGCGGAGTTGCGCTTTGCTGAGATTAACTTCTCTGATAGCTTGTCAGACAGGCAAAGGTACTGTCTCAAGCGCATCAACGAATCAGCAAGGTCCAACTGCCACATTGATAAGGTAATCCCCAAAATTTCTGATGCCAATTTTCATGTTGAGAAGGATAGAATCCATTGGACGAAAGAAACAGCTAATTGTATTTATAACCATTGGTTGACGGTGCTTAGTTTAAACTAAATGTGGGTCAAGGCAATAGCTCCCCTAACATAGGATTAGGAACAAACCTTGTCAATTTAGCAGCTGACTATGATCTCTCACCATCTGAAAAATCAATTCTCGATCGTGGTCTTACTTTTGTACCAACTCCAAAACCAAAAACAGGATTGGATTTGCTTTTAGACACAGGTCTTATTGAAGTAGCTAATTTTGGTCATTCAGTAAAAATAGCCCATCATTTTCGAAATTTAAATGGAGAGTCAAAACCATTCACTGGAAAATCTGGTTGGGACCCTCCCGATAGGCTAGTTGATGACAATATCAAAGCAACCATAAAAACGGTTGCTGGTATAGCCAGATCATTGCCAGTTACAAACAATAAGCAAAACCTTTCATTTCTCGAGCGACAGGCTATCAACAAATTACGTAGAAATCAGAATATTATTATAAAACCAGCCGATAAGGGTTCAGCAACTGTGATTATGTCTAGAGAAAACTATATCCGCGAGGCCGAAAGGCAGTTAACTAACACCAGGCATTACAGAAAACTTGATAATTTAATTTGGCCTCAGAACCGACACAATTTCATTGAAATACTTAATTCATTGCATACAGATAAGTACATCGATAAGAAACAGCTAAAGTATCTGCTAGGTGAGAATAATCCACAAAATCGGACATTTTATATCTTGCCTAAAATCCATAAACCTATCAGCACCTGGTTAGATCCATTGACGCCACCTGGACGACCCATTATTTCAGACTGTGGCAGTGAGTCTTATGGCATTTCAGAATATATTGATTACTATTTAAAGCCCATTGCTAATAGACACAAGAGCTTTCTCAAGAACACAGAACACTTTCTTTCAAAGTTATCCAAATTGTCAGTTCCGAAAGATGCATATTTAGTCACATTAGACATAGACGCTATGTATACCAATATAGATATTGATGCTGGAGTCAATGCTATTAAGAATTCTTTTGTCAAATTTCCTGATCCAGATCGACCAGACACAGAAATTCTAAAATTATTAGAGCTATGTCTTAAAGGAAACGATTTCCAATTTAATGGTGAAAATTACCCTCAAATCTGTGGATGCGCAATGGGTAAACGATTCAGCCCAAATTTTGCCACGATTTATGTTGCAGAGTGGGAAGAGGAGGCACTGAACAAATCAACCAAAAAGCCTCTTCTTTACCTCAGATATCTAGATGACATCTTCATAGTTTGGCAACATTCAGAAGAAGACTTTTGGGAATTTTTTCGCATTTTAAATAACCAAGATTCAAACATCAAGCTAAAAGCTACTATTAGTGGAACATCAGTTGACTTTTTAGATGTCACGATCTATAAGGGTCCTCAATTTGATTCCTCTGGAAAATTAGAATATAAAGTATTCTTTAAGCCAACAGACTCACATCAGCTGCTTCACAAAAAATCATTTCATCCTCCACACACATTTAAAGGTTTGATCAAATCGCAAATCATAAGATTTTTTCGAAACTCTAGCAACAGGCAAAGTCTTAATAGTGCATGCTCTACTCTGTTTGATGCTTTGAAAGCACGAGGCTATTCATCCCGTTTTCTTCGAAAAATTAAAGCAGACACCATCAATGAGCTTGAAAATCTAAAACTTCATAGCGGACCCGAGTTTGAGCCTGTCCAAATTAAACACAATAAACCAATCATGTGCGATGGATCAGTTTCTAAATGCGACAAAAATAGATGCAAAGTAAACAACTATATTGTAAACCAACAAACATTCCTGAGCTTTCAAACTAAAAATGAATATCATATCCGAACTAATATGCATTGTGATTCTGAGAATGTAGTCTATTTGATCAATTGTGCCCTTTGCCAGAAACAGTATGTTGGTGAAACAAAAAATGCATTTAGAGTGCGTGCTAGACGCCACGTTTCTGATATTAACACCTCAGCAGATACGCGAATTGCTCAACATTTCCAACTTCCTGATCATTCAGTTGAACATCATTTTGAAATCATGCCAATAGAACAGATTCCGACTTTCGATAGTGAGGAAGAAACGAGTTCGTTTCGCAAAATCCGAGAAGGCCATTGGATTAGAACACTCCAAACAAAAGCACCATTTGGAATAAATGTAGATTCGGGAATATCACAAAAGAAAAAAATTATCCCATTTCAACTCATATACAATAGACGTAATGTTGAATTAGCGAAAACCATGAAAGACGAATATTCACAGTTGCAATCTAAATTAAAGGAACCGATCAAAGCACGACCAGTAATAGCTTACAATAGAAATCCAAACCTGAAAGATTTGCTAGTAAGATCAAAGTTAGACCTCATAGTTCCTGATAACAATGACAAGGTTTCATCCCTCCCTACCTATTCTTAAATACATCTAATCCCAACCAAAATCAATGGTGGAGCAACATGAAATCATATCCGTAGGACATCTTTTAGTTTTGTGTGTGTGCGTGCGTGCGTGCGTGCGTGCGTGCGTGCGTGCGTGCGTGCGTGCGTGCGTGCGTGCGTGCGTGCGTGCGTGCGTGCGTGCGTGTTCCTGCGTGCGTGCGTGCGTGCGTGCGTGCGTTCGTGCGTGCGTGCGTGCGTTCGTTCGTTCGTTCGTCCGTGCGTTTGTTCGTATGTGTGTATGTATGTGGGTGTGTGCTCGTACATCCGTACGTGTGTGCATCTATACTTGCGTGGGTGTATGTGTGCGTGTGTGTATGTGGGTGTGGGTGCATTAATTCGTGAGTACATTAGTGCGTGGGTGGGTGCGTGCATGTATTCGTGCGTGCATACGTGCATGTATTGCTGTGTGCATGTATTATTGCATGTATTCGTGCATGCGTGCGTGCGTGCGTATGTGCGTGAGTGCGTGCGTGCGTGGGTGTGCATTCGTGTGTGTGATTTCTCTATAATGTAGGATCAATCCCAGCCTTTACCTGTTAAAGCGACCTACTGATAAGTTCACTTTACCTCAACTAATCTCAAGGGGGGACCACTCTAAGTAAATCTAAACTTGGTCTCGATAGGACAAATTTAGGTAAAGAAATTTTTAATTAAATTCCTGTGCCAATGCGTTTTTTTTAATGTAAAGACAGACAGACAGACAGACAGACAGACAGACAGACAGACAGACAGACAGACAGACAGACAGACAGATAGACAGACAGACAGACAGACAGACAGACAGACAGACAGACAGACAGACAGACAGACAGACAGACAGACAGACAGACAGACAGACAGGCAGGCAGGCAGGCAGGCAGGCAGGCAGGCAGGCAGGCAGACAAATCGCAATTGTATAAGATCACCTAGGTGAGCTAAAAAGGCGGCATAATGGTTAGAGAACACCTCCAGCAAGAATTTGTGAAAGAAAAAAGGCTCACTGAGCAAGTTTTATCATATTCACAGCCTCCTCACTTCTTAATGATACCTCATATACGGTAAACACTGTTTGTAAGGGACACATACAAATTTCAGGGCCATACGACGATGATGATGATGATGATGATGATGATGATGATGATGATGATGATGATGATGATGACGATGATGATGGTGATGACGATGACGACGCTGACGATGATGATGATGATGATGATGATGATGATGATGATGATGAATGCTTGTATTCTGCAGCTGAAGAAGTGAAAAAGTCGTTCAGCTGAACTCAGATTTTCTTCAACCTTCTACACTGTGTCTTGCCCACTGCGCCCATGCACCCGGCTACGTGGTGGTAGTTCACTAAGACAGGTGGCATTAGGACAACACACGATCTTGTGGACATCAACACATTCACTGTGGGCTGGACCGTTGTCATCGTCGCCATGGTGCAGGCGATGAGAGTCAGTGTGCACGGAAGGACAGCCTTTAGGGTATTGGCAAGCTTCCCGTTGCTTGGGTTTCGCTCGACCATGCCTCCTTGCCCCCTACTCTCCACCCTACAAACATGTGTTGGCTGGAGCAAACAGCCGCATCTATGGATGCACGTGGGTAAGATTAGAGGATCATGCAACATCACTATCTCTACACATATACCATATAAGACAGCACTTATGCAAATGACAACATGCAAATATACACGAGACATAGCCAAGCGCAAATGTAGCTCCAGTACATGCCCATGGTCACTCTGGTCCTCTGCGCGCAGGCACAGAGGTGTGAGATTTGTTTTAAGATGATGCTGCAATGCGAGCTTGAGGATAATTTCCGTCTAGACCTACCTATCTGACCTTTTGGCCACATGCTGCTTGCAAGTCAGATGGGGGATTAGTATACTTTGCACAGCTGTTGCCAAGTGAGTGTTCTATCAGTCAGCTAAATTCCTTAAGCAAGATGAAAAATATACGGGAAATATACGCCATTTCCAGAACCGACCTAATGCGTATGAAGGGATGGTGAATGTAGTCAGTGTGGGCGATGTCATAGCCTTTTGTCTAGCTGATCGAATGGTTATGACACCAAAAGCGTCAGAGAATGGACATACAATGTTCCAAGTGAAAGAGGCCTTGGACAGCTTGGCATGGAGAGCAGCGAGAAGCGAGTTCTCATGTGGTTTTCCAATCATACTTATGTATATATTATAATGATATGAAGGTAAGATCGTCGTTCCTGCAAAAGCCATGATCTGAGTTACGCGGCGCGGGTTGGGGGGGGGGGGAGGGGAGGGGAGGGGGAGGAGGGAGGCGTTATGGTTTCCTATCTATCCGTGGGTTTATGTGAGAAAAGCGGTTATCCAAGTGAGTGTGGTACAAGTAGCAGATGAGGAGTGTGAGAAGCTGACTAAATGGTCTAAGTAAGAAAAGCGGTTTACACAAGTTGATATCAATGATATGCAGCACTAGGAAACTGCCGCTACAAATAAATATATTTAATATAATGGTAAAGTTAATCGGCCTGTAAATCTGGTAGCACAGTAGTATTTTACACCGGGGTAACACATAAGATATGTGTGTTAATTTCCTAGCGGTTCGGGAATATCACAAAAAAGACTCAGATATGTAAAAAGACTAGCGGCGTGTACAGATGGTAGAAAAAACATAGAAGTCACATACAATCAAATGCTAATATAATATATCCAAAAATGCAATATTCTGATTTGAAACAGCGAACACACACTTGCGGATTGATTAGTCTCTTTCTGTCAAATGACAAGCAGAGTCAGAAGTCCATAGGCATATACAAGCAGTCACTATTAGGACATATATAACAGTTAGTGGTTCGCAGTAACAGCACAGGTAACATTTAACATTTAATATTTAACGGGTTCACAGTTTATCAATAGTTAAAGGCCTATTTAACATTTAATAATTAGTGGTTTAGCGCAGTTTATGAATCAAGAAAGACGAAAATAATTAACAGTCTATGTACCACCAGAGGATTGCGGTGTGACGATTTGTGGGGTTGTAGTTAATTATAAGCAGCAGGAAGATCTCAGTCACCACAATTGTCTGATACCTGAACCTATCTAGCTTCCGATAATTTAAGTTCCTCCCTTAGGAGAGCGGTTCTTGAGTCACGGTCCGTTTCTTTGGTGACATCATTGCTTCACAAGATTTTACTGAGTTTGACCTGGCATAGTTTCATCGCAGCCTCGAGATGGAACAGAGACCCATGTCAGAGCCGATGACAAACAGGATCGTCTGCAGCGTTTGTTCTTCTAATTATATGTGTTAATTTGCCCACTACTGCCATAGTGAGTGTACATAAATTGGTACAACCAGAGTCTAGTCCCGTAGGATTGAGGATAGCATGGTCTGGCGGCTTGGAGTGGGTGGATTCGGCCTTTCCTAGATGGAAGCGGCTCGAGTGCGGGCAACCGAAGTTAGCTGAGTTTCCTCAGGCTGTATACGCGGCACAGAATACATCTTATTCTAAATGCGTCCAGTCAAGCTGCTTATAACTGATGCTGGTGGGGTCACATGACATCTCCCTCACTTGTCGAATAAAGCAGATGCTCTGTTCTAGCTTACAAGGCGCATCCAGCTCGAGAGGTGTTCATCAACCATCACGCAGCAGGTGGTAACGTAGGGATGAAACTAGGACGCATCCTGCACAATCCGATCACAAGCCACGTCTTTCAAATTCAACAGAAATAAAACTGACAAAGAAAACTTTGGGAATCATTTTGGATTAAACAATTAGAAACGCAAAGGACAAGGGGAATAAGTTCTTACCCTGATCTATCCGATCAGCGTGATATAATGCCATTTATTCTTAAATATAAATGAAAAAGTGCCGAAATCGCAGAAATCTTAAAAGATGCGTATCAAAAACAATCGAATAATTTAAAACAACATGCGTCCAATAATTTCGTTTCAGAAAAATCTGAATGTATGTAAGATCTTAGTCAAGTCGAAGCTTAATTAGTTTTAAGGCCCTTTGGCTTTCCTTACACAAAAAATCTGAACTGGAATAGTAGAATTTCTGAGAAATTATCAACATTTGTCTGAGGAAAGCCTAGCATTAACTGCATTTCGTAAAATTGATGAGATTGTCATTAAACCTGTTGACAGAGAATATACTGCTGTAATATTGCTTAAAGACAATTACATTCGTGAGGTGTATCATCAGTTCAGTAATCTGAAGCATTAACTAAGATTTGATAAACCAATCTGGTACAGGAATTGTACCAATTTGAATAAATTTCAAGAAATGCGTGATAAGAAGAATATATCACAAAAGCAATTGCAATACTTTTCTGCTAAACGAGAATCAACCCCACGTGCATTTTATCTGTTACCCAAATTGATTCCTGGTCAGACGAACTATCAGCTTGGATTGTGGTTCTGAATCTTATAGGATCAGTGAAATCTTTGACTACCACTTACAACCAATTGTGAATACATGTTTCAGCCTTTTGCTAAACACTGAAGACGTTTACTCTCATGTCTCTGAGAGCTGGATACCTACCCTCGACATCGATGATATGCACACAAACAGCGACACCAAAAAAGTTCTGAGTTCTACCCGCAAATCATTGGAAAAATACCCAGACAACAATAGGCCCGCTGGCGAAATATTAGCTCTCTTAGACCTAAGTTTCACTTGTGAATTTAAAATTGTTGCTTTTTATGGCCAGAATTTTGTATTCGCAGGTGAAACTTATCAATATATTTGTTTATGTGTAAAGGGCAAGCGTTTTACGCCAAGTATTGCCAACACCTTATTCTATGTAGCAGGATAGGAGGAGAGTGCGCTTAGCAAATCTCCAAAGATTATCGTAAGCATCTTGAAGATATTTCACCAGTATTTGGCATCATGAGAGGAAGAATTTAATGAATTTTTGGCAATTTAGAATAAGCATGACACGAATACCAAACTATAAAACAAACCTTGACAAGATGGCCGTAGACATTTAGATGCACATCTAAATGTCTATAGTATGACACAATTGTGTACGTAGATTACAAAGTAGATTTTAAGCCAACAGATTCGCATCATTTACCGCACAGCAAATATTTCCATACATGACAGGAATTGTACAATTGCAAATCATCCGTTTTCATAGAAATTCGAGTAATAGAAACAACATTGAATCTGCATTCAAATCCCAAAAGCCTATAGGGTATTCATCTCGAGTTTTGTGTAAAAGTGAGTCGAAAACATTACATCATTTGGAAACTATCCCATATACTGCTGCAAATCACGGCTGACCAAAGTTTGTCACAATGTTAGACGTAGGAGAATCTCGAATATGTGGAAGGAAAATATGTTAATTAGACCTATTCTTTTCGAAACCCAAAACATTTATGAGCTATCAAAACAAAGACAAATTCAAATGTCAGTCTAATATAGATTACGATTCCAAAAACCTCATTTATGTAAGATCCTGGAAATTATGCCAAAGGCAGTGTGTCTATGCAACCAAATGCCATTTAAGATGCTGAGCAACTAGACACATTTGCGATATTAGACATGAGGAAGACACGCATGTCGCTGAACACTTTAACCTTCCTGGAAATTCTAGTCTTATCAATCTAAAAAATGACGTCGGCAAAATTTCAACAGAATTTATGTCAGTGAATACATGGCGAAGAAGCAATGGCATATGAAAAAAATACATCTGCCAGTGGGAATTATATCATTTTATTGTTATAACGCGCACTCGTTTGCGCCGCGCTTATGACTGGTTTAATGACCGCGTATATTATCCATGCGCTCGCCACTTCAGATTTGTAATCGCCTATTTTCCCTTTATGCCTCCATATATCCTATTTTTAAACTGGCACGCGTATGCTTTATGAATGTTCAATTGTACAGCAGCCGTTAACATATCTGCCGTGCTACCAATTTTCTTCTTACTTGTTACTTGTAATGAGGCTCCAGTCTCTCCGGTCGAGGAGAAGCCCAGCGGATACTTTACAAGTTCTACTGATGTACTGAGATAAAATTTCTGTCATTTCCTCGTATCATTCCCTCTTCTTTGGATATCCAGCCGATAGTGGGAGGATGGCGATCTAGTTCTTAAATTATATTATAATATAGCAATTTATGAAATAAACTTAGCTTGGCGTGGTGGGTGATCATCTACACACGCGTGTGTTATATTATTCATTAATACACACCAATCCTCATTTTGGCTTGACTAGGGTATTTAGATATACCAAGGCACACATTTTTCAAATAAAAGTAGGAAACATAGAGTGTACATGCGTGTGCCCGATTTAAATTTAATTGGACTACAGGCTTCCAGCTGCCTTTTATGAGGAAGTGGCATGTGCTGTGTTCATCCTCCCGCTACTTTTGCAGGACTGCCATTGCGACCTCTCATTGCCAGAAACAATATGCTGGTATCCACTGAAGCAGATTTCTTGGAGTGTTCATGTAATGTTCCCTTTATGGTGTGTATCAGCTTTTCAGAGTAGACACCGAGTCGGCGCTGAGGACTGATCTGGCTGCCAGGTCCTTTATGGGATTTAAGTGGCCAGCTGCTGCGTAGATCGCAATTGTTTCCGCGTTGGGATTGGAACAAACAGAAAAACTGGGTACAGAGATGGTTTCTGGAGGTCTTCCAGTGTGTTGGATGAAGGCCCCACTACCTTCATTTCTTATGGCTTCCTCAGCAGGGCCATCAACGTAGGAATGTGCCAACTTCTTCGCTGGAAACATCTGGTGGATTCTTTCAGTGCCAGGACTTTGTGTATGGTGTAGCGTGGATCGACCGGTTGGGTGCGAACTGGCCGAGTTCATCAGGGTACGGAACGACTGGGCCAGCAACGCTCCAAGCTCGCACCCCCCCCCCCCTGGTAGAATGATAAGCGTAAATAAGGCATTTATGTGAGATGACCTGGTGCACATGCAGGGCTATAGGGCATAGCCTACATACGCGCTTTAGCGTGTGGAGAGAATGACAGCTTATGAATATTCCGGGCCTGTGTCAGTCATTTCTTCGACGCACACCATCCTCGCTTTTCTTGGTAAGAATCTTTACCTGAATCGAACAAGGATTTCGAAACTTTTTACAGAATCGAAATCGGTTCAGAGATGGCTGAGATTTCAGAGAATATGCATGCGATATTTTGAGGCCCCACATAAAATAAACATCTCCATAGCGAATGCCTTAGGTAGGGTGACGGCCAGCAGACCACGTGGTCGGGTAATCATACCTTATTATGATGCACGTCCTGATTGGTTGAGACGTCCTGTCGTGACGTCATCATTTAGTAGAAAAGGAGGTCTGAAATTGCAATCGACAGACAGTTGGTGGTGTGACTGCCAGAGAGGAAAGACGCAATAGTACATGCATACTGTTAGCACTGGTGGACCATAACCCGCAACAGTGGCTTTCGGTTTTGAGCTCTAGTCTCTGGGGCACACATACCGCAGCGTAAGTTAATTTTTTGTAAGCTCCCGGCATGTATCACCAGGGGCAAAATCTAAATTAAAAGAGTATGTAGGATGGTGGTGTTTGCTGATATCTCGCCAGATATGCCGTGCCATGCTAAAAAACTCCGCACATGTCTCGTGCTTTCTATTAACGTTTCTGACCACAGTCCAGATAAGGGCATTGCTATATGTACCGCACGAGCTCTGTGGTGCATATCGCCTTGTCCCCCATGAGATGAATATGTATCAAACTCACTTTCACTGTAGCCCTTCAGTAATATATAAGAGGCAGCTACAAATCCGCATTAGTACGGAACTTTTTCACGACCGCATAATTCTTCAGATGTTTTCGTACATGACTATCTACTAGCCATTTAAGCATGAGGTCTTCTTCACCGTTCCTGAGGATAAGCCGCATCAGTTAGATCATCTCTGGCAAATCACCAAGCAGCGACTTCAGAATCACGCCATCTCGTGCCGCAATCATGTGGCGTTTCAACTACAGTGACGTTAGGACATTTTTGCACTTATGACTAATAGGTAATCCATAACAATATTGTTTTATCATTTTCAATAGGTACCAATTACAAGGTCGGATGTGAGTTTTATTTTATATTTTATATATTTCTTTGTATATATTTATTTCATTTATGTGCGGATAACTAACAGTCACTGCAATGTCGGTTGTTACCTCACATCTTTACTGTATTGCATAGTGTGTAATATGGCAGTAGTCATCCAAGTTGATTCTTTTTGTTTAGTTATTTATATTCTAAAAAAATACTTGGACCGCATTTCGCTTAGGTTACACTATACACCAACAACAAACACACCAGCTTATTTCTCCTGTACACCAACACTTTTTCACTAAAGTCGCTGTTCATGTTCTCACTAGCGAACATGGCATGCAGCCACTAAACCTAACCATGTTAGCTCGGTAGGATCAGTTTAGAAGTGGCTAGGGACGACTACTCGATAGGAGATAGTTTGTGTAAATCCTCTTTTTCTGGAGCTGCGGATCCATCATACTCCTCACACCGACAATTTTGTAAAGATTGGCCACCTACCATAGGGCCTCCTAAATTCTTATATAATGAGTAGTTGTCTCTTCCTACGCATCCCCGGCCACCTGGCCTAATCATTGTATGGAGTCCATCCGCCACGTTGATTAGAACCGACTTAAGAACCTACTGTAGTTTCTGTGCAGTTAGATGTGTTGATGCCCATATACACCCCCTCCTCTGTATCTTCGGATACTTGATAGCTTAGCCTTTATGCCAAAAAATATAAGTATATTAGCCTGCCCCAGCAGTTCATTCTTTCGGGCAACTTCTTTAATCCTAAAACAGATACACGTTAGCTTCAGGGAGGGTGCAGCCTTTGAGCCCTCCACGCCTTCACAGGAAGGACATCATAGTTCGATATCTGTTTCTTTCTCCCCACCGTGAAGAGATATGTGCTTTCTAAAAATGCTTGTGTAATGTGACTTGTCCCCGTGTTGTTATTTGTGGTCGTGCAGCAGTATACGGAGGGATCATTATTTGATTCCGAAAGTACCACCATACGACTTGTTTGCACACTGCCAGTCTGATGGTGATGCTCCGTGGTGATGCCCATGGCGAGTACAGAGAATTCTCGCCAGGCAGATCTTTTTGTTAAAGGTAGGAACACACAAAACCACTTACGGCTTAAACTTGGACTTTTATAGACCTAAAAACAAGCTGTTGGAGTAGGTTCTAGAAAGAAGACCTGCATAAATAAAGTAGCATATATTAAATCAATATCTTTAACCCACATAAGGTGACGGTGTTGCATTCCATGGAAATTATCAACCCAACCTTCACGTAAACAAACATGCATCCCAATAACTTTTAATTACACTAGTTTGATTCATTATCTCACTCTTAACATTGGTTGAATAGGAGAGTGGTCCTTTTTCCCATCTCTCCTCATCCGCTTCGACGTTGTAGGCATTTTCCTGTGATGGAGGCCCGCGCGAGGAACTTTCCTCTCGCAGCCAAAAAGCGTGGCCAGCTTGAAACTAATTTAGTTTATATTAAACCTGCTAAAGTAGCCATGCTAGGACCCTCCTTTGTGGGGATACCTCACAGATTATACTGATCAGGGTTGGCGAGCTACCTCTAGCGAGGATCAAAATAAGCAAACACCATTCGACCTTGCATACTTAAAACTCTTTACTAGCAAACGAGTACCATTGTTTAGCTCTAAGATATTCATTTTTCACGTCTCACTTCCAAATTAATAATTATGGACCAACATACCTGTGACACTAACAGCCAGGATGAAACGGTATGGTTTACCTTCTGCGACAATGGTCGCACGGCCCCACTGGAACATGATCGTTCCACCAACTCTAGACGTCGGTATTTGTGGAGTCCAAAGAGATCCGATTACCCATCCGTGTCCCCGAGACTAGCGAACTAGCCTCTTCAGACCGACACACCGTGTATCTGCAGTGCCGAGGAACAGGATGCATTTTCGAAGCAGCGCGTACCCATGGAGGCTACCGTGGCATCACTGTGTGGAATCACTCCGTTCTTGTTTTCCAGCGAGTGCAATGGTGTTGGCCCTTATTTTGTCATTGACTGGCTCTGGTGTCCACACCTAGTGGTTCTGAATCCCACAGTGATCTGGACTGGCTGGATCACCCCTACATTCGTGATGAAAGCATCCGAGTGTACTGTACCTGACTGTATAGGCTGTTCTCAGGATCTAGGAGTTTGATCCCCATGTGGCTTCCTTATGACACCACCGTTTTTGATGGACCTCACCTTGATCTCTTCAATATGGGATTTCCATATCAGGCAGTAGTCTGATTGAGTGAGAAATGAAAATATGCTGGATGCGGTCTTTGACGCCATTGAGTTTTAGTCGGAATCTTCTGTCCACTGTAGTAGTGTATTCACCCCCTCCTGTATTCTATAGCTTGCATCGTTGGCATGCTCTGCAGTACTCCGGATTGTCAGGCCGTCAGTCGACAAGTGTTCATTATATGGATGTATCCACTCCACCA